>PVIR01010939.1:0-48100 GCA_004026965.1 Petromus typicus | reverse complement strand
GGGACTGTAGACTCGTACAACCCCTGTGGAGATCAGTTTGGAGAATCCTCAAAAAGCTAGGATTGATGGTCCCATTTGACCCGGCCATTGCCCTGCTAGGTATATACACACAAGAATTAAAAGACTCATATCACAGTGACATATGTGCACCCATGTTTATAGCAGCCCAATTTGTGATTGCTACATCTTGGAAACAACCAAAATGTCCATCAACTGGAGACTGGATAAAAAAGCTGTGGTTCTTCTACAGAATGGAGTATTACTCTGCCATAAAAAATGATAAGTTTGAATCATTTCTACTTAAATGGACATACTTTGAGGATATCCTCACAAGTGAAATAAATAGGGCATAGATAGGTACATATCGCATCTTTTCTCTGGTATGAGAAAATAAAGATGTAAATGAGTCCTAGCATTGTATGTTATATATTGTGAAATAGAAAATGCTCAATGTAAAATAGGGTGAAGGGGGAAAATGTTGAGATTATAACAAAAAAGTAAAGAAACAAATTTTATGTATATGGGGGGGTGGTAGGGTGGGTAGGGCTATGGGAAAAAATGAGAATTAAGTTGTGTCTTATACTGGTACAAATCCCCATTATGGAGTGCAATCATGATGTGTATAGTCAATGTACGAATAAAGATTTTTAAAAAAGATTGTATTAAATCTATATAGTAGTTGTGGGAGTATAGCCATTTTGGCGATGTTTACTCTTCCTACCCATGAACAAGGGATGTCTTTCCATTTTCTGATATCCTCTTCAATCTCCTTTTTCAGAGTGCTATAGTTTTCAGAGTAGAGGTCTTTCACCTTCTTTGTTAGATTGATTCCTAGATATTTCACTTTTTTTGGATGCTATTGTGAGAGGAAATGACTCTTCAACTTGTCTTAATAATCTGTTAGTTGTGTATAAAAAGGATATTGATTTTTGAATACTGACTTTGTATCCAGCTACACTACTAAATTTGCCAATGAAGTCTAGAAGTTCTTTGATTGTTTTTAGGACCTTCTATATGACCTTTTAGGTCATCAGAAAGTAATGATAGCTTAACTCCTTCCTTTCCTATCTTTATACCTTTAATTTCTTTCTCTTGTCTGAATTATGTGCCTAATTTTTCTAGCACCGTATTGAACGAGAGTGGTGATAGTAGACATCCTTATCTTCTTCTTGATCTTAGTGTGAAAAGTTTCAGTTTTTGACCATTTAGAATGATACTGGCTGTTGGTTTCTCATAAATAGGTTTTATTTGATTGAGACAAAGACCCTCAATTCCAATTTTCTGTAGGATTTTGATTATGAATAGGTGTTGGATTTTGTCAAATGCTTTTTCTACATCTATTGAGATGATCATATGGTTTTTGTTTCTTGAGTCTGTTAATACAGTGTATTCCATTAATTGATTTATGTGTGTCAAACTATCCTTGCATCCCTGGGATGAATCCAACTTAGTTGAGGTTTATGATCTTCTTGATGATTCTCTGTATTCTGTTTGCCAGTATCCTGTTGAGGATTTTTGTATCAATATTCGTTAAAGAGATTGGCCTGTAGTTCTAATTTTTGGTGGGGTCTTTTTTCTTTTTTGAAATCAATGTAATAGTTGCTTCCAGGAATGAATTTTGGAGTACTGCTTCCTTTTTGATTTCATTACAAAGTTTAAAAAGTAGTGGCATTAACTCTTCTTTAAAAATTTTGTAGAATTCAGAAGTAAAATCACCAGGACCAGGGCTGTTCTTTGTTGGTAGGTTTTTTAAAATTACATTTTCGATTTCATAGATTGACACTGAGGTGTTTAACATTTTGGTATCTTCTTTGTTCAACTTTGGATGTTTATATGTGTCTACAAATCTAACTACTTTTATATTTTCCACCTTAACATTTTTATATCTTCTTTGTTCAACTTTGGAGGTTCATATGTGTTTAGGAATCTATTCATTTCTACCTTTTCCATCTTATTGGAGTACAAATTTTCAAAGTAGGTGTTTATTATCTTCTAGACTTCTATTGGATCTGTGGTTATTTCTCCCTTTTCATTCCTAGTAGAAAGGATTTGAGTCTTTTCCTTCCTTTGTTTGATAAGGTTGTCTAACAGTCTATCAATTCTGTTTATTCTTTCAAAGGACAACTCAATTAATTGATTTTTTGTATCATTGAGTCTCCATTGCATTAATTTCTGCTCTATAATTTCCTCCCTAGTATTAACTTTGGATTTGTCTTGCTCCTCCTTTTCTATTAGCTTGTAGTTCAAAATTAGATTGTTTGAGCTTGCTCCATCTTCCTGATGTAGGCATTCACTGCTATGAATTTCCCTCATAGAAATGCTTTGTGTCCCATACATTCCTGTATGTCATACTGAGATTATCATTAATTGTAGAAATTGTTTAATTTCTTCTGTGACCCATGGTTGTTCAGCAGGGTGTTGTTCAGTTTCCATGTGTTTGTGAGGACCTTGGATTTTATTTTGCTATTCAGCTCCACTTTCAAGGCACTATGGTCTGACAGTTTGCAGGGAATAACTTCAATTTGTCTGTATTTATTTAAAACTGTTCTATGAACTAGCATGTAGTTTATTTTGGAGCATGACCTGTATGTAGCTGACAAGAATGTATATTATAGTTTTGTGGGGTGAAATACTCTGTAGCATCTATTAAGTCCATTTGTTCAAAGGTTTGGTTCAGTTCAAGTATTTCATTATTGATTTTTTTATCCAGTCAATTTGTCTAGTTGTGACAGCAGGGAATTGAAGTCCCCTAGTACTATTGTATTAGTATTTATCTGGCTTTTCATATCTATTAATATTTGTTTTATATAGTTGAGTGCAATGGAATTTGATGCATAAATATCTATGAATGTTATCCCTTTCCCTTGGACTGTTCCCTGTATGAAGATGTAGTGTACTCCTTTGTCTCTTTTAATCAGTTTTGGTTTGAAATCTATTTTGTCTGAAAGTAGGATAGCCATTCCTGCTTTTTTACAGTTTCCCATTGCATGGAGAATTGTTTCCCATTCTTTTACTTTCAGTCTATGGATTTCTTTTTGAATTAGGTATGTTTGCTGTCTGCAGAATATTGTAGGATCTTATTTCTTAATCTATTCTGCCAGCCTATGTCTTTCAATTGGTGCATTGAGGCCAGTGACATTAATGTTTATGACCGATATGGACTGATTTATACCTGTCATGATGTTTTCCTGTTCTTGGTTCTTTTATTTTTGGCTTTTGCCCATTTCTATTCAGTTTCTTGCCTTGTCCAATGGATTCACTCTGCTGGGTCTCATGGGTTTGTGACCTTCCTTGTTTTTTTTTTCCAAGATATTCTTTAGAATGTTTTGGAGTGCAGGTTTTACATTTATGAAGTTTTTCATGTGTTGTCACTGAAGTATTTTAATTCCCCATCAATTTTGAAAGATAGTTTTGCAGGATACATCAGTCCAGTCTGGAAGCTGTTTTCCTCCAAGGCTTGAAACACTTCAGTTCAGGATTTCCTTGCTTTGAGCGTGTGCACTGAAAAATCTGCTGTAATCTTGATGGGCTTCCCTTTGTATGTGGGGTTTTTTTTCCTTTCTTTTCTCTAATTGCTCTCAACATTTCATTCTTTTGTTGGATATCTGGAACCTTGATAATTATATGTCTAGGTGTGGATTTTTTAATGTCATGGCCATTTGGAGTCATATATGCCTCACTTATTGTATGTTCTATTATTTTCCTTTTCCTCTGAAGTTTTCTGCTATTATATCTGTGAACAGTCTTGTTATATCTTTTGTACTGTCTCCTACCCCTCAATGACTCCAATCTCTTGTTGTTCTTCTTTATATCATTTAGGAGGTGTTGGATTGATTTCTCATGGTCCCTTGCCAATTTCCATATATTATTTTTTTCCTCTTAATTGGCTGCAATCCTATCCTTGATCTTTCATTCTTTCATACTACTTTGCAAACTTTTATTGGGGTTTTTTAATTACCTGGAACTCTGTTTGAAGCTGTTTAACAGGTTCCATTGCTTTTGTTATCTGAGATTGTACTATGTTCCTGAATTCTTCTCTAATGTTATTGATCATATCTTTCACTGTGGAGAGTATCTCTGTTTTTATCTCAGAGATTATTTCTGATTTCCATTTTACTAGGTCTTTTTTTGTTATCTTCTCAGAGTCCTGGTGATTGAGCTTCAGTTTGCTCTACTTCCCATTCCCCTGTATTCCTCTGTGGTGATGATTTTTGTGTCTGTGTTTTTGAATTTTTTCTCATTTCTATTCCTTCGTCATTGCTGATACTACTGTTTTAATTCCTTGTCTGTTGTCTGGGCAATGTTTGTTGGAAGTCTCTTTCTTCCTAATGTTTGGAACCCTTAGGAGATGGCTATTTCCTGGATTGTCCTCCGTGGCTCTATAATGGCCCTTAAGTAACCTCAGTTCTGGCACACCATGGGAGGTATTTGAACAGAATGATCACATTATCTTTGTTGACATAATACAATCAGTGTCATCAACAGTATCAAACACAGCAGAGGAAATGATAAGCGTTGGCATCTAGTATCCTGATACCCTTAACCTCATGAGATGTATCTGTGACCATATGCAAAAATTTAAATTCTATGTATTGATTCTGACTTGAGGACAGGGAAGGATGAAACAACAAGAGGAGAATAGGGACTCCTAGCAGTAGCTGGCAACAGGAAACTATTTTCCTTCTTCTGTAAAAATGAGAGCAATTGAGGGGAGAAAAAACTGGAAACAGAACAGGTTAGGCAACAGCAGAGTAGAGAAATTTAGAAAGGTTATGTCAGAAAAGCAGAAAAACAAACAAACAAACAAAAAAGAATAATAAGAGCAACAACAAAAGACAAAACAAAACAAAACAAAACGAAAAAGCTAAAATCATGACCAAAAGAGCCCTTCATGGCATGGATCTGTTGTCTCCTGTAGATGGCATGGGCAATAGCACATAGATCAAAGTTGATTAGTCACAATGATTTAGACCATAACCCTTGCCTAGGTTCTGAGTATAATGCCTGAGTTGAGCTCAAAGAACTGTAGGCTTGAGCTCTACAAGAGTCCAGGTTCTTACAGGTGGAACTGACTCACCCAACTCACTGCTGGCTGTGGGCAACAGGATTGCCTCACTTTTCTAGTGAGTGCTATTTCACAATGGTGGATTGGGCAGAGGAATGCACTGAGAGCCTCTGTCTACACTCCAATACTGCTGCTGCACTTATTCAGTGTCCATAGACAAGTAGGTGGTGTATCTGGAGGCTCTTTCCCATGCAACAGTTGTCTAGTTTGGCCCACAAGGAAATGGAGATTCCAAGGCCTCTTGCCCTTGCCCCAGGCACAGGAAAGCAGGGCTTCTGCATCTCAATCTCTGCACCACTTCTCCAGACAGGCCCACAAAGAATGGAGAACCCGTGCCCTTCTCTCTTCTAAGGACTTATGGGAAGTAATTTCATTAAAAAAATTTAGATTTTGAAGTCTTTCTGATCAGTGTCTCTCAAGGAGTATTCATAGGAAACTTTTTTGTTGTGCTATTAATAAAAGAAGCATTTATTTAAAAAGTGGCTATTTGGTAAAATATGTTTAAGAAAGGTCATATTAGAGTTAAATCCATTTCTTTACTGAGAAAGTTCTCAGATTATTTATTATGCTTATTTGCATTTTAGAAAAGAAAGAATTGTACCTGGTACAATTTTTGAAACTTGACTATGAATCTCTGCAGGTGTATATCTAAATTTAGGTCTTGAATCAAGTGACTTGAGTCTAGTGGACTGCATTGCTTTGTTTCCTATGAATTTCTTTTTTATGGATAGCTGTGACATTCTGTACTTATAATGAGAGTCACTGTAGGAAATTACCTCTTAAAGCTCATATTGTACTTATAGGAGTATTACTGATAAAGTTCTTACTCTACTTCATTAAGACCCATGGGAGAAATATTTTTTGATCTTTATAAGCCCTTCCCAATGTTAAAAATGACTTAATGGCTACAGATTTATATTACTTGCAAACTAAGAAGCAGGATTCTACTTCATGGACGCTAACAGAAAGCATAAGTTTGCTGGTGAGAGTAAAAGTACAGTTTTTTCACACTGTGATTGTATTAACTGGATTATTAATATTATCTTCCACTTCTGGAAATCCAGCCTTGACAGGGTGATACAAATGGGAGCATGTGATGCTTCAGTATGACTTACAGGGGAAGGAAATCTGAATTTAGAGAAGCTAAATTTTAAATAATAGAAATTCTACCTACCTGACTTTTACTTTGGATGAAGACATTATTATATGGGATAGAAAAATAAATGTTTCCTTGGCTGAATCTAGAATGTGTGATGCTGGAATTAAGGGTGTGTGATTGCTATATCAGTATACTAATTGTTTGACACTAAACTAATCCCAGTAGACTGAATAAGATAAAAGGTACAGACAGAAGCTGCTAAGGTCCCTTGTTACTTTTGCTGTTTTGCATATAAGGTGAATGTTTCTCCTCTATCATATGCAACCCTGCCTTGGAGTCACTCGCTTACAGCCTGCAACTTCTACAAACTGTGAGCTAAATACACTTTTCCCCCTTTACCTTTGGGTGTCAAGTATTTTGTCTCAGCAAGGAGAAAAGTAATTTGTCACCAGAGAAGTGGGGTTGTTGTGGCTATCCTTGACCATGTGCTTCAGAAGCCATGGGAATGGCTTGCTGGAAGAGTTTGGAAAGGTTTGGAGATGCCAGATGGAATGCATGAGGCAGTATTTCATTGGAGGTTCTGGTGAGAGCACAGAAGACCAGGTGGATAGAAATTCTGCTGGTAAAGACCAGGCTCAGGAAGCTTTTTCTGAGAAGAAAGACTATTTTGGCTCTTGAACTCCAGACAATGTGTTCTTCCTTGGTGGAGAGTTTGTCTGCACTTTTCTTGAGCTTGCTTGAGACTAAGACTGAAGGCAGCAGAGTAATTAATATTACAGAAGAAATTTCAAGGCAGTCTAATATTGAGGCAGTGGTGTGGTTACATTTGGGGGGCTTTTAGCCTGATTTATGTTGAGAATCAAGTTCAAAGAGCTCAAAAGAATAATTTTGGAAACTGTGAGTTTGGCCAGGAATTTAGCTCAGTGGTTCCGACACCTCCCTGCAATTACAAGGTCCCAGGTTTGATCCCCTGCTAACTACATACAATAATGCCAAGCATGGTGACTCACACCAGCAATCATATACCACAAATGCTGGGTGTGGTGGCTCATGCCTGTAATCCCAGCACTCAGGAGGCAGAAGTAGGAGGATTACTGAGTTCAAGGCTGAGTTCAGGACCAACCTGAACTACAAAGTGAGATCCTGTCTCAAAAAGAAGCTTAGAGAAGCTAAATTTTAAATAATAGAAATTCTACCTACCTGACTTTTACTTTGGATGAAGATATTATTATATGGGATAGAAAAATAAATGTTTCCTTTGTTCTGGAGAAATATACTGTTATGGCTTGTGCCTAGACGTGGCCCCCAAAGCCTCATGTGGTGGCTGAATCTAAAAAACTAAAATATCAAAAAAACTAAAATATATATCTATATCTCTATCTATCTATCTATATCTATATCTATCTACATCTATCTATCTATCTATCTATATAGATATAGATATCTATATCTATCTATATCTCTATATATATCTATCTATATATGTATATATACACACTATGAGTTTAGGCAGAATGGAAACTCCAGTAAAGTTGCAGCCTGCAAAGATAGAACAGAGCAGAAATTTTTTAGTGAAAAGACTAGCAAGGAAAATATAAGTACTCAAGAAGACAACAACAGAGAAGGTGACCTGAGAACATAAGAACAAGCAGGATTTCAGGCTTTGCACCTTTAGAGTTGCAAAGGTGAAAGAGTTTGCTTTGAGGAGAGCCCCAGAGAACCATGTTGCAGAATGGCAGTGGCCTAGAGAATCTGTTCCTGGTGATTGGGTTCAGAGTTCTCAGTGATCCAGGCACTGAAACCAGGAGAGAGGGAACTCTGGCTATTGCTCCAGCTAGTAGCACATCATCCATGTGGCACTGGTTTTAGGTGGATACAGGGTCTAACAGTTGTGGGGTCAGGAAAGATTTCACTTAGATTTTAGAAGGCCTGAAGGGCCAGGAAGTGTGCATCTGAGAGGGTAGTGTGTGGAGCTGTGAGTGTGAAACAGAAGGTGCACTGGAGACTCCAGAAGCTGGAGAGGCCAGGAACTCAGATCATCTGAGGAAAACTTCAGGAGGGAGCAGAGCTGACCCAAAAGAGAAGCCGTGGGAGCTACCACCACTGGAAGAGCTGTAGGGGTGGAGACATCTGAGCCTTTTGGAGTTCATATCTTTCACAGACTGCCTTAGATACTGCACATGGAACTATGGAGCTTATTGTTCGCCCTCTTGGATTTTGGACTTGCTTTGGTCCCATTCCTTTGTATCCTATTTGAACTTTTTGGAATGGTAATGTGTATCTTATGCCATTATATGTTGGAAGTGTTCAACTTTCATTTGTGAAGGGGCTCATGGCTAAATTTGCATTAAATCTCGGTGGAGACGTGGGACTTGCACTTTTCGGCAGTGCCAAAAAGGACTTTGGCAACTGTTAGAGTTGAACTAAAAGCCTTTTGTGTAAAGAAATATACATGAGTCTTTAGGGGTCCAGGGGCAGAATGTTATTGGTTGGGTTTAGATGTCCCCTGAAAGCCTCAAGTCATATATGGGTTTTTTTCACAGGTGACTAAATCTAGAGTATAAGATGTTGGAACTAAAGATGTGTGATTACTAAATCTGTATACTGACTAGTTTGCCACCACCCTAATCCCAGTAGGCTGGATAAGATGAAAGGCATAGAAAAACTGTTAAGATCCTTTGTTGCTCTAGCTGTCTACGCACAATGAACTGTTGCCTCTCTCTCATGGGTCATCTTGCTTTGGAGCCAGCTGATTATGGCATGAAACCCCCATAAACTGAGCTATATGAATCTTGTCTTCTTTAATTTTGAGGGTTGGGTATTTTGTCCCAGCAGCAAGAAATGTAAGACATTATATGTATTCTAATGCTATATGCTGTAGAAGCATTATTGGAGAAGTAGTCTGGAACTAAGGCAACTGGTGCTTCTGCTTGTTAGATCTGCAAAAATTTAAGATGTGGGGAATATTTTTACCCGACATCAAGTACACAAATATTCCAACTAATTATCTTACTCTTAAAATATACATGAATTATCAAAAGTGACTAGGATGTCTGAGGATATACCAATCTGAAACACAAAATGATGAATAAAAAAGTGAGGGAAATAGGTAATGTAATAAACTAGAAAATAAAAATGATGCTAATTAGGATTCTCAAGGAAATTAAAGCAGGTTTTGCATCCTTGAAATAAGCACATAATACTAAGAAAAAAGATTACAGAATGTAAGAGAAGTCTTGGAATAAACTAATGCCAAATGAAAAAACTCACAATATAAGAAGTAGTAATTAAAAGTTCAGGAAATATCTCAGAAAAAAAAGAACAACTGAAAGAAGCAGAAAATATAAAGAGAGAGACTGTGGAAGAGTGCCATTTCCCTCCCCCATTGTATGTAGAGTATTAGCTTTCTTGTCAAATAACTTAATTGGACACATAGCTAGCTTCAAGGAATAAAGATGAATTTCAAACTGAATAAAAAAGAGCCTATTATACAACGTTACTTTCATATTTTACAACACAAAGATTGAAGAGTATTCTTTCTTTCCTTTCTTTTTAGAGACAAGGTCTTGCTTTGTAGTTCAGGCTGGCCCTGAGCTCAGTCTGGAATTCACAGCAATCCTCCTGCTTCTGCCTCCCAAGTGCTAGGATTACAGGCGTGAGTCACCACACCCGATATTGTTGTATATAGTTACTGGGTATCAAACCCAGGCCCTTGCGCTTGTAAAACAGGCGCTGGAACCACTGAGCTAAATCCCCGGACCTTGCCATTTATTTTTTTAAAAAAGAAAACAGAAACAAAATGCGGACCTCGGATCTCTAATAGGAAGGCCCATCAGACAAAAATAGTTCTGGTTTTTACTGGGTGTGGAGACTCATGCCCAGCAGCAACCAGTACCACATACCACCGTGCTGGGCATGGTGGCTCATGCCTGTAATCCCAGCACTCGGGTGGCAGAGGCAGGAGGATTGCTGTGATGTGAGTTTGAGGCTGAGCTCAGGGCCAGCCTGAACCACAAAGTGAGACACTGTTTCAAACAAACAAACAAACAAACAAACAAACAAACAAACAAACAAACACAGTTCTGGTTTTAAGGAATTGTTTGGATTCTCAGACTATCAGTTCTAATCCCATCATCGCACACCTGCTTTCCTCTCATCAGAAGCTCACATCTTTTCTTTTTCTATTATTTAACCCTGAGCTCTGACCTTGGGTGGAACATTCTTTAATGTAACATCCCCAAATGGACCTGTGGAAACCTATGGATGGTCACCAGATAGCTAACCTTTATTAAAGTCTTTTCTTTGAAGGTCCTCCTCTGCACCTCAAACCATGCAATAGGTACCATATTGCATCTCATTACTTCCACAAGAAATAACTGATCAGCTAACTTCGTGACAGTTTTCATTACTTTTTTTTAATGAGACTGGCTCCTCAGATTTCCCTCAACATTCACCTTATTTCATTCTCCTTTATCTAATTTAGATTCTGTGTCCATCACAATAGTTATTCCTGTGAAACCACTTGTAAAGCCTGTCCTTTCTCCCCCTCATATGCACATATTTGCTTCAGGAACAGCTGATCAATGGTGGAAAAAAGAAAGGCAAAAAATAATTATGTGAACTCCTTAATAGGTTATTATTTTCAACTGGGTATTGCAAAGCTGGCTGGCAATTCTATGGTTCCATCTGTAATTCACTGCCAGTCTTGAAGATACCCACTCTTTTAACTTCTATCATTAAGCCTCTGATACATTTATATGTTAATGTCTTTGCTTCATATTTCATTGAGAAAATAAAAGTAATTAAATGGAGATCACCTAATCTTCCCACTGGTTAGTCTTCCAATTACTTCGTCTATCTATCCTGTGCTTGGTCTCCCATTACACAGCAGCTAGTCCCTCCATTAGTACTCTGAATCTCTCCTCTTCTTGCCTTCTGAGGGATTTACTTTCCATAATCATTACTCACAGCTGCTGCTGTAACTTAGCCTTCTCTTACTTTACTGACGTGGTCTCCCCAACATACAAACATGATTTAATTTCTCTCATTAAAAAACAAAACTAAGCAAATGCTTTCTTTGACCTCAACATTTCTTCTCTTTTTGGTAAAAATTCTTGAAAGATCTGTCTTCTTCTGTTAAATGTTTCTCTCTGTGATCCAATAAGGTTTCAATTTCCACTAATCTACTGAAACCACTGAAACCCTCGACGTAGTGTTCCACAGCCATCCTCGTCTTGACTGAGAGCAAAAACTGGCATAGCTATCAGCCTCTCCTTGGAACATTTTTCTCTTTGCATTTGTGATATCAAGCTCTACTGTTTTCTTCCTGTCTTATGGCCACACCTTGCTTCCTTAATATTCTTTTTTATTCGGCTGAAATTTACGAATACAAGTGACCCAGTTTTCATTGCTACTATCTTCCAAGGCCATGTGGTCCTATAGCTTTTTCAAATTCTAGAAACTATTACATCTTTAATTCCAACTTCTCTTGAGATCCAGATTTGGTCAGTTAACTTCTTGCATGAAATTTCCAGCATTATGGATGAGACAAAAACATGTGCTACAGGTCTTATATGTTCAGAAATGGAGCATTTGGAAGATGGCTGACTCATCAGTGGATTGGTTCACTGGTAAGACCATGCAAGACCTGATGGTTTCAAAGGGAATTACGGAAACTTAGGAAGTGGAGTCAACTTGAAGGGAGTGGGTCATGGGGCTGTGACTTTGGGGACGGTAACATCTGCAGTCCCCTTTGCTCTGTGCCTCCTGGCTGCGATGGGGTACGGAGCTTTCCCTCTGAACACTCTCTGCCATGGTCCTGCCTTGCCCCAGGCCTATTGTGATGGTGCCAAAGGGCTGGCAATTGATGGGAACCTCTGGAACTGTGAGCTCAAATAAACTCTTCCTCTTCGGAATTGCTTTTCTCAGGAATTGTCTGTGACAAAAAGCTCTCTCTCCTTGGAACACTTTTCTCCAACTATCCAGCTTCCCGAGTTTTATGAAACAAAACTATCGTTTATCTTTGCATGCTTGTTTTCTTGCTCACTCACTGTTATTCCTGCCAGAAAGCGTGGTGGCACTTTTCAGGCTGCTGTTTCTAACTTCTAGCCATAGTGTACAAGCCCTGCAGGATCTGTCTTCCTGATGCTGTCTCCCTTCAGCACAGCAGCTCCCCCTGGCTCCCAGCCAAGCTTCTTGAACAAAGTATTGTTTCTCACCTGTGGCCTATGGCTAGACTGCTCTTTTTCCTCTTCCTGTTTTCATCTGGTTAAAGCTTTTCTTCCTAGTTCCAGGTAAAATGTTTCCTCCAAGAAGCCAAAGTAAACAGTGATCACCTTGACTGAAGTAAAGCCTGCTCGACAATTCTTTCTCAATCTGTTTTCCTCGTCTGGTTTTAAGCTCTGAGGTAGGTTCTGTGTCAGTCTTCTTCACTGTTTCCCTGTGCCTAGCACAACATAGTCCCAAAGATGATTCTACAGTCTATAGAAAAGGTGGCATCTCCACATTTACAAATCACTTGGTAAGATTACTGTATGCCTGCAATCTTGGCACTGGGGAGGCTGAGGCAGGAGGACTGCCAATTTTGAGGACAGCTTGGGCTACATAGTGATACTGAGTTCAAAGCTGCCGAAACTACACAGTGAGGAGGAGGAGGAGGAAAAGGAGGAGGCGAGAAGTTCATTCAGGTTAAAAATCAATTTGATGTTCAGCAAAATAATTTTCAAAACGGATGACTGATAGAAACAAATTAAAGTCCAGAAAGCTACATATGGCAATAGATATTCAAACAAGAATGGATATTTTATTCCTTATTTTGGAAGGACATGCTAAGAATCAGTATTTAACTGACTTGTCTGTAAAAACGGAAAAAGCAAAATCTTAAAGATATTAAGATATCTTAAAGGATAAGAGAAACTCACTTGAGATATATGGCTTATTACCTTTTAAAAACCATAAGCTCTTAAATACATGGATTCACTGAATGATAAAAATTATAGAAATACATTACAGCCAGTCCTCTGTGTTTGTTGATTTCATACTCATGGATTCAACCAATGATGGATGAAAACAGTCCAGAAAAAAACTGAATCCTGTACCAAAGATCTACAGACTTTGTATGCTGGTTAGTATTCCCTAACCAACATTAAGTATAACTGCCACTACATACTGATCACATTGTGTTAGGGATTATAAGTAATCTAGAGATGACTTGAAATATATGGGAGGATGTGTTTAGGTTATATGTAAGCACTGTGCCATTTTATACAAAGGGCTGGAGCATGGTGGATTTTCAAACCTATCTCCATGGACACTGAAGGAATGTGTATCTGCTCATCTGGTACCAAACATACACGTACTCTACAACAGTTTTAAGGCTTAGATAAATTTAAACATTTTTGTTCGAATCATTACTGAAATGTGTTAGTTTCATAACAATTCCTTTGTAGTAAAAGCCCAAATAGTTAATTAATGTAGATTATTATTTCTAAATTGAGTACATTTTAATGATTATCCCTTATTTGTGATTGAATAAAGTGTTTTAAGAGGAAAGCAAAACACAAGTCAAAAACAAAACAATAACAAATATGCAAAAACATTTTATTTATAATAGATCAACATTTTTGACATGAAAGGTAGCCACTTGTTTCTCAGGAATGCCTAGAATCCAACAGTTTACAGAAAGACTAGTTAGTCGACAATTATGTCACTGTAGATAATAACTTCAGGATGAATTCTTTTAAATGGCTTTGCCCACGGCAAATTATTATGTAAGCTTGAATGGAGGGTAAGCTAGACTTCCTACGGAGGGAGTGTAATTCAGCTGCATTCCCAGTGTATTAAACCAGTCTGTACAACAAATATGAGAATTGCCCATGTGTGTCAATGTGCTCAAACAAGAACTGTCTTTATCAAAATACTCATTTTTCAAAAAGGCCTCACATTAACACCTCAAATTAATATCCCTTTTCTATATCCACCCTTCTTCTCTACTTCAAGTTGTATTACTGTATAGACGACCAACAAATCCCAATATGTTCATTTTAGACCATGTAAAATATACTAAACACAACAGTTACTGACTTTAAGGGACAAAGTGATAACTGACCAATAATAATATAGCCAATGTTATTTTCCCTTTAGAAGGGAAAAAAATAAAAGCGGCCCGCAAATATCCTTAACTTTGCTGTACTGCTCTGTAACACAGAAAAAAAGCTAATTTTAAAAATTAAAATAATCAGAAAACATCTGTGTGAAATGTTTTACAGTCAACTGATACATTTTAGATTCAAACCATACTATCTTCCACATTTCACCTTGTGAGAAAATTCACAATTATTACCTCTTCTCAGTTACAATTATTTTTGAGCATTCAAATCTACTGTACACTTCATAAAATTCACCTTGGCTACTAGTCCCCATGGTTGAGTGCTATCTTTCCTCAGGTAAGTCCTTTATATGCATCTAAACTCCAGGGAGGTTTAAATAGCACTTAAAAGAATAGGAATGAGAGTTCTGAAATGTTGAAAGTTTCATCATCTATTTACTGTAGGATTTGTAATTCAAATTCATCACAGCAGCCTAAAGAAATACCGCGTGAATGGAATGCACATAATTCCTACAGAACACACAAACTGAAGTCCAAAAGGCACAGAGTAATGCTGGTGGCTCTTTCTAGTCAGATAAGAAAACAATAAAAAGTTTGCATTATTCTTTCATAATTTAAATACTTAAGTAATCTCCACTTTTATTACTTTATAACAATGACTTCAAATTTACATTATTTTAAGTACCATTGTAATAGCTTAGAGTATAATACAGATATTTGTTATTTATCCCATTCAAAAATAAAACAAAAAGCAAATAAACAAACCTTCTTCACTATATATACATATGTATTTATATGTAAAAAATTATTCTCAAAGATAATATGGAAGAAAGACTTGGTACAGACCATCAAATCAATTTTGTATTACCACAGTTATAATTCCAAAATCAACAGATACACAGCAATAATCAAAAGCAGTGCAAACATCTTTGGAGGTTAAGATAAAATTATAATAGAAGAACAAAAAACTGAGGAAATAAAAAAGGCAAGTACTTCAAGTACAAGGAACCAGTCTGTTGAGGTCCATCTTAGTGTTCACTGCAGGCTTCCACCCCACTTTTACTTCTTTCTCTGAAACACATTGGCCAGCATCGCACCTGATGTTGTCAACTGGCCCATTTTGTTCAAAAACTTGGTCTTCGTATCTTCACTCACTAAGCTTGCAGCAATTGACATCGAGCTGGGGAAAAAAATTTTTAAATTCATGTGAAGCAATTAAAAAACAAAAACAAAAAATCCTTAAAAAAAAACAACAAACTTCTTTAATAATGTATCAATACATTCTCAATAGGAATTATAAAAGGGAAATTAGATTACAAAGGGGAGTTTTTAATGTGTCGTACTGGCTTAGGAACATTCATTGTTTATCATTTACATTAAAGAAAGAAGTAATGTTTGGAGCTAAATGTAGGATGGGACTAAGCCCCAGTTCTGTTTATTAGCTGTAGGATCATGAGTGAATTCTTTCATCTATAAAATGGAGTCCTTCAAAAATAAAAAAATAAAAAGTTCTTTGGCACATGCCTGTGATCCCAGCATTTGGGAGACTAGAATAAAGGGATCACCTGAGCTCAAGTCTGGCCTGGGCTGCATAGTGAGTTCAAGGCCCACTTGCATGACATGGTGAGATCCTGTCTCAAAAGAACAACACAAAAGAGTCCTTCAAGGGCTATTAAAGTGATACAAGCATAGGGTGCTTAGTACAATGCTACACACATAATACCATGCCACAAGTGTCAGCAGTTGTTCTTTTAATGACCTCACTTAGATTTTACAGAAATCCTGGAATATATGAGGTGTGATTAAAAAAAAAGGTTAATGTTTAAATCAAAAAGAATTATTACAGCAAAAGATGTACTGCCATTAGCTCCCCTCAAAACATACCCTTCACTTAAAACACATTTAGCCTATCAATCTTGACAATTCCCAAAGCAGTTTTGAAAGTGCTCTTTCATGAGGGTTCCACTATTATGGCTGCCCTGATGTCTTGGATAGTTATTTTGATCTGGGGAAGAGCTGGAAGCTGCAGTGCCAGGTCTGGTGAAATAAGGTACACAGGCATGCGCTGTAATGTTTTTGTGAGCCTGCCTTTGGTTGGATGGCACTTGGCAGCTGCATTCATTGTATTTTTTTTAAAATCACATTTAATAAAGATATTCATAAAAGCAGACCTTCAGAACCACCTTAGAAAGTGGCAAGAATGATGGGACTCCGTTTGAACTGAGCAAGTGTATTTGGGGGAGGAGGGGTTAAGTAGCAATGCGTTCCACTATAATAATTTTAAAAAATTTAAACATTTGTAATCTGACCAAACCTCACAGATTCTGTCTTTTTTCCAAATGAGAACAGTAAATCACCGTGAAACTATCTTGTGCTGATGATAATCTTATTCCTTTTTGCTGGGAAAAACATGTCCTTAAATCACTGGTTTTCAAATTCACTTATTCTTTTTTTGTGCCAATTTGCTGTGTGGGAAGTATAAACACAGACCAACTGAGTACTAACGATTGCTAATTCATCACATTATTGTACAGAAAGAGTCCTGCAGTATACTCAATTCCAGTTTATTGTCTTTGGCTTTGGCTGAGATCCATTTGACCTTTCTAATTCAGTAAAATACAGCCTGCAATTCTCAATGCAAAATGTCCCAAGAATTAAGTAAGATAATGTTCTTGAACTTCTCAAGGGTAATGTGTGGCACAGAACAGGTGCTTCTAGGCCAGCGTTGCCTTCCATGGTATGAACCGCTCAATTATGTACTCGGTTGAAAACCCAACCACAACTCTCTCCCTTCAAGTTTCTTCTTCCAGTACACTTTACAGGGTTTCTTTCTTCATGCCTTTGGAGAACTACTACTCCTCTCTCGTTTTTTTCCTCTCTTCTCACAAAGTGATATAAAATCCAGTATTTGGATTTGGATGCTCCAATTATAAAACTTACTCTCAGGGCTTCAATTTTGGATGACTCCAAAATATTAACTAAGTCACAAAACTAGTAACCTCTTTATAGTATACTCCAGGTTGAAAATCTTCAGTGTTCTTTTACTTCCTACAAGATAAAATACTGTGCTTTTGTATTCAAGGATTATAATGAACTAATGTGTTCATTACAAAACACATTAAGTGTGTTTTACACTCTTACCACCTCTTATATCCCACTCTTTCTGTCAGGGCTGCCTACTTACTGTCCAGTCATTTTCAAGTTCGATCTCTTTCTCCATTACCACTCATCTCTCAAACCTCAGGTCAAGTCCAGTTTAAAGGGTCTTTTTCTTAACCCCTGAGGATTATAAGTGTTTTCTTTCTATGAATTCAATGATTTAAATCTTATACTTAGGAAAAGAGGTTATATGGATCAGACCATACCTAAGAATACTACCAAGTTTTATCAAGTTTATTCTACAAGGTGTGCAACAATGGTAAATGGAAATTTGGAAACCAACCCTAAGGGATAGAACTGGAAGGAATGAAGAATGTTTGGCCTGGAGAAAAGAAGATTTAAGCGAATTACCCAATGTTCACAAATGGGAAAAGTTAGATACAAACAATCTGCAGGCTGCATGTATCCTGAGCAGACTACTAATACACAATCCAGTCACCTGGGGAGCTTTTTTGAAAATGCAACCACCTAATTATAGTGCTTCTGAGACTTTGCATTTGGGGTAGAGGGCTCAGGCATATATTTTACATAGCTTTCTAGCACAGTGTGATTGCATAGTAGCAATTCTTTTACAGAATATAAACTTTTCATTAGCTTTGCAAGAAGTTTGTAAAATTCATCAGGGTGTATACCACTGAGCCACTGCCCCCTAAAATGCTGGTCTGCAATTTCACATCTGGCCACTTTCTCTTTCCTGTCAGAGATCCTTCCCTAACTCTAATCCTTTACCACCTATATGCTTAAGTTCTTAAATCTTTACTGCCACTTGTGTGTTTTTCTAGCTCTTTCACAAATTATAACTATACCTATTTGGAATAGTTCTTGCTATAGTTCTCTTTGGTTATATTGTGTCATCAACCATTTAAGTGTTCCAACCCACTTCTGAAAGCTGTTAGGCGATATCAAATGATGCTTACTGCCTGCCCATCTATGCTCACACCTGATCATGCATGGCCACCCTCACAGCTTTCCAAGCCCTTCCACTTGCTTCTCCATAATGAGAGAGGAGTCTGGCTTCTAAAAAGCAGTGTTTTTCAAAGGGTGGTTCCCGCACCTGCGTCAGTGCCATTTGGGAACTTGTTTTCAATGCAAATTCTCAAACTTTACCTCAGACCTTCGGATTTAAATCTGGGGCTGGCACCCTGCAATTTCTAGGTGATTCTAATGGACCCCAAAGCTTGATAACCAAAGGTCTTAAAGCTGGAAGACTACAGGTGGCAGGTCAAGTCTAGATTGTTGGCTGTGTTTGTAAAGTTTTATTAAAACTCAAGAGATGCTGATTAACTTACTGTCAATGGTTGTTTTCCTTTATAATGGAAGAGTCCAGCCGAGTATCTGTGACAAAGCTTGAAATAGTATTTACTTCCTGTAGAAGAGGTTTCCAACTCCTTGCCTACAGGATAAATCCAGCCCTCCAAGTGTGGCTAACAAAGTTCTGTGTCCACCCACTTTTAGGGTATTTTTATACTTCTGCCATTTTCCTACAGAGATAATATACTCTAGCTTACTTAAGTGTTTCTAATATATTCTCTAATTTTTGTTACTATGCACAGCGCTCATTTTTTGCATATACACTGGATCCTTGACTCACAAACTAAATTCATTCCTGAGAGCTGGCTGTAACTCAGGTTACACAGACTCAGGCTCCTCTATATTGCCTTTAAAGTCTCTTCTGTATACAGGCAGAGAGATGGACCCAGGATTTCTCAACTAACTTCATACAGGAAATATGAGGAAATATAATGTTCCTTCTGAAACTTTTTAAGGGTTAAATCTGTATCTGAGACCATCTGGAAGCACAGGCAGCTGGCATTTGGGCTGTAACTCAAAACTTTGGTTGTAAGTTAAGATGAAAATTTCAGTCATAACCCAAGTTGTCAAGCTGGTTATAACTTGAGGGTCCTCTGTAATCCTCATCATTTTTTTTTTCTTTTTTGCTTCTCCAGCTAACTATTTATACATGAAAATTTCTGGTAAATGTGGAAGCACTATTTTAATGTTTATTTTTTGCCTTTTGTTATTTTTTTGCTTTCATTTATACTTTTAAGTATCCCACCCCTAAACTCTAACTACCCTGGGTAAAAGGACTATGTCTTATTTAAGCTTATTTTTGTGAACAGTCCATGGTGTTTAGTGAATTTTACTAAATGCTGAATGAACAAAAAAAATCCCACTACTGTATATATTTTTCTGCTTGTAGATCAGTGTTTCAAACTTGTTTGAAAGATCTCATTAAGAGAGACATTTAAAATAACTGCAGCACATAACTGAAGTACCACAAAGGAACACATATTCTTACTACTTGGGATGTTTTCTCTAATTTTTATTTTATTCTATTTGTTGGGATAAAATTTTTATCAGAATAAATTAAATCAAGTATCAATTAATTAATTTGTGGCATGAGGGACTCAAAACAAGGCCTTTGCATTGAGCTATATCCCTGGCCCTCTGTTAAACAATTTTGAGACAGGGCTGCCCAAGATGAGCTTGAACTTGTGATCCTCCTGCCTTGGCCTCCCAGAGTGGCATGAGTACAGGGGTATGCCACAACTCCCTGCCTTGTGTTTTATCTGGAGACAGCATCTTGCTAGGTAGCTAAGTTGCCAAGTTACACAGCAAGCTGGGCTTGATCTTGTTATTCACTTATCTTAGTCCTTCAGAATGCTGGGATTACAAGTGCGTCCAATTCCAAATGAATTAATTTAACCACTTACTAACAGGCTATGGCAACTAGCAGAGTATTTCTCAGATACAAATATCCTCCTTCCTTATCTACCTCCGCTCTCATTTTTCTTCTTAGAAGCAGTTTCCTTTACTGTTTAAAGCTTTCTTCTTGGGCTTTTGATTTACAACAGAATTCCAAGCAGTGGCTTAAGGAAGGCTTCCTTGAATAGGTAACTTCTAAGCTTTGGCTAAGGATGAAGGAAGTAACTTCTTTAAATAAGAAGAAATCCTATGTGGTAAAGACCTTGGGGAGAAGAATCCTGTCATTAAGATCCTCCATTAATCCTCCCCTGACTATCTCTGGAAGTTAGACCAGTCTCGTATTTATATAGAGAGCATAATTTCCACATGGGATTTATTACATTACTTGTAACAGACAGCACAATGCCATTCTCATATCTTGTCTAGCTTTATTGTAAGTTGCTGGAAGGCAGATCACAGTGCCCAAAATAAAGATTCTTTTTTTTTTTATTTTTTTTTATTTTGAGACAGGGTCTCGCTTTGTATTTCAGGCTGGCCTGAGCTCAACCTCAAACTCACATCACAGCAATCCTACTGCCTCTGCTTCCCAAGTGCTGGGATTAAAGGCATGAGCCACCATGCCCGGCACTGTATGTGGTTCCCAGGGGGGTCGAATCCCGGCCTTTGCACTTGCAAGACAGGCACAGTAACCACTGAGCTAAATCCCCAGCCCAAGATACTGTTAAAGGTGAGAAATGTGATCAAATTTCCTCTGATTTCTGAAAAACATACTTCCTATATTTTTAAATATCATGTAAATGTCTTGATTATCTATAGGACTGTGAGCATCAGTTTCATTAGTGTATCTGCTGACTGATAAATGTTTTCACACATAGAAATAAGTAAGTCAAAGATTAATGGATATAGTAACTACAGTGTTTCCTACACTTTTGTGGATAAAAATAATCCATGATGAGCTTCACAAGTCATAATGATGAAAATGCTGTAGTAATTAGGAACAGTTTATACATAAAAGTATAACTTCTTCACTCTCTTGCCCTTACCCTTCAAAAGTATGTTTTTGACACTGTCTCATAGATTGTAAGGAAAAGCCATGTAAAAGGACTTAAGAGTCAACTTGAGAAGACTCAAACTGGCTAGATATGGGGTGATTTGGACATTGATAAGAATTATAAATACAGCATTTTGAACTGTATAAGTTTAAATACATGAGTTTACAAATTTTCTTTTTTTTAAGGTTTTTTAAGACAGCGTCTTGCTTTGTGGTTCAGGCTGGCCCTGAGCTCAGCCTCAAACTCACATCACAGCAATCCTCTTGCCTCTGCCTCCCGAGTGCTGGGATTGCAGGCGTGAGCCACCACGCCCGGCACTGTGGTACATGGTACTAGTTGCTGCTGGGCATGAGTCTCCACGCCCAGTATTGTTATGTGGTTACCAGGGATTGAACTGGGGTCCTTGCGCTTGCAAGACAGGCGCCGGAACCACTGAGCTATATCCCCGGCCCAGTTTACAATTTTTTAAAAAATAAAATTTATCTACATGGTTGTTCACCCATCAGAGTGTATCAGTTTATTCTGAAAACTGGCTAATAGAAATAAAGCTTAATATCTTTCCTTTATCATACAAACTATTTTACTGAGTAGTAAGTAGCGTATGGAGTGAATTTTTCTTTATTGAATTATTCTAGGTCATCAATGACAATTAGAGTATTATATTTTATAACCTTTAATTAAATATTAACAGCTTTGTAACATCCCCCCAAAGGAGAGAAGACATCAGCTTTAGGATAAAAACATATCTCATTTTATGAAGAAGTTTTGCCCAAACAGCACATATCTGTATCTGATCAAGGCTCTAGATCAAGGCTGAACTACCCAACTGATAGGAAATACAGGATACATATAAAATAATAAAAGGGGGATGCAGCCAGCAAAATTAGAACTATGAATAACTTTATTGGCCAAATGACCCAATTCTTCCAAAAGTAAATAATACAGAGGAAAAAAATGGAGGGAAATTTTCAAGTTTTAAAATAATTTGAAGGCTCTAGATAATTTTGAAATTTAATGTACGACAAATACATTAAATATTTCTACTAGTAGAAATATTTGCTTTGGTGTTGATTTTAGGGATTCTGTGTCTAAATTAAAGCCTTTTATTATTTTGATGAGTTTCTGTTGTTTTAATTCTCCATGGCTAAAATGGTAGGTACAACTATGTAAGGAGAAGATCTTCTATCCTAGGAGGCTAAGAAAAGGATTATGACATAACAAAAAGAGATTATGTGTGTTAGGCTCTGTGTGTGTGTGTGTGTGTGTCTAGATTCACTGGATACAATACAGTCCTGGTACTCAGGCTTACAGGAAACACTTCTGAGCTTTTTATGTGTGAGTTTACTTAAAATAATGGTGCAAAGTTACTTCAATAAGAATTAGACAACACATTCCTTTCCTTTCCTGAATAACTTGTAAATTCTTTCCTTTCCTGAATAACCAATGATACTCTTTTATATATGCTCATATTTCAATTTCACTGAATCTTTCAAAATTCTTTTTTTTTTGAGACAGGGTCTCACTTTGTGGTTCAGGGTGGCCCTGAGCTCAGCCTCAAACTCACATCACAGCAATCCTCCTGCCTCTGCCTCTCGAGTGCTGGTGCTGGGATTACAGGTATGAGCCACCACGCCCGGCACGGTGGTATGTGGTACTGGTTGCTGCTGGGCGTGAGTCTCCATGACCAGTATGTTTATGTAGTTACAGGGGCTCCAACCTGGGTCCTTGCGCTTGCAAGACAGGCACCGGAACCACTGAGCTAAATCCCTGGCCCAATCTTTCAAAATTCTAATCAGCTTCACCAGAACCATTAGTTTGGCAAGAATGTTCCCAAATTTACAACCCTTCATGAGACAAATTATTACAGCCTACAACTATGTCACAAATTTCTACTGTTTTGACCTTGAGTCTTCAATCAACTACATATCAGAATCTCTCTGGAGGTTTTTCAAACATGAAGACCCTACGCTGAATCAGAATGCTGAAAAGAACCCATAAAGCATGGGTTAGAGATAGAAATTTTAAACTTCTCAGATAATTCTGATGAGATAGTTTGTAGATCAGGATTTGAAAACAGCTAACCTGAATAACAGTCTTTTTTCCTCAATTTTTCTGGTTTTATACATTTTTATTTTAATATAATACAAGTAGATATTAATAAAGGAAATATAAAAAGCACTCTTCTATGAAAAAATAAAACAAAATTTCATAAAAAGTAATTACAGTGGTCATAGTTAATATATTGTCTATTACAACTTTAAAAGAATGACCAAAAATGTTATATAAGTCACAGACAAGAATACAAATTCCCTCATCTTTGTGGGGAGCTGGTACATGTAAATAATCACATCTTAATTCTTTCTTTCACCTCTTCCCCTCCCCTTGAAAGTCTTATCTTCCAAATAAATGACTAGAAAATAATATAAAATGAAATATTATACCTATCAATAACAAGTCTAGATAGAGAAATTAAGGTTAATATAAAGTCTTGAAAATGAATTAATATCTTACCCTTGAGGCTCTTGGACAGTCTTGTTTTCTACTTTTTGTTCACATTCTTTTATCATGGAACTTAAAATAACCTGATTAAAAAATTATTTTAGTGAAACACAGTTTAATAAAACACCATGGCTTAAAATTTGAACTTTCATAAACTAACGTTAATTAAAAACAAAATTTTGAGTAATTTACTGAAGGATTCATATTAGATTGGCACACTACTACAGACACAGCTTTGAAAGATCTCATTCTGGGGCTTGGCGATACAGTTCAGTTGCAGAATGAACACTTAGTATGCATGGCTTCAATCTCCAGTAAATAGCCTCCAATCCCAAATCTCAATCATATAACTGAAGAATTTCTTTGATTTTCATTGGACTTATTTCTAAATCTAATTCCCATTCTCTTTTAGCTTCTCCCATCATCTAATGTTAAAGTAAAATGTATACACATCTATATATTTAACATATGCCTATATGGGGATCACATTTGTATTTGTCTAGTAGAATCCACTCTTGTCTCCATTCCTTTGATTTTTCCAGGTTATGACAAGTGGTGGCAGGCTCAGTATCTAAGACTGCAACACTGAATGTCATCTTTGCAGGGAATGAGAGCATGTGATACAAAAGGCAGGGGGAATTCAAGTGCTTCTCTCACTGCTAACAACCACACCAGAAACTGAACAGCCCTTTGGATATTCTTGACTTATGTTTTGACCATGGGGGTCACTAAAGAAGTATTTATTGTTTACCTGCTATATGCTAGGCACTTTTAAAAGATACTGAAGATAGAGATGCTAAACACACAACATCCTCTTTGCAGAGCTTATGCTTTTGTAAGAAAGATAAACATGAAGGAGACAGGGTGTTTTAGCTCTAGGAAGAGAATAAGCAGATAATCTGATGTGGGAGTAAAGAAGACATAAGAACAAGTACAGACAATTGGGAGAAAAAGAGACTTGGAAAAGGATAAAGGAAAGTTTTGTTTCATCCAGGAGAGAAAAGTCTAATATCGTAATGGGAAGAGCTGACAAAAGTAGCCTGAAAATACGGGAAAGGAAAAGACAAAAAAGGAGGTAGAATGGAATGAGTTATGAGGAAATGGAGAAAGAAAACAGAAACTTTGTTTTTAAGGTCATTGGTGAGAGATAATTAACACTGTACAGTTAAACATTTCACATATATTATTACATTCTCATATGAAGTAAAAGAGAACATGTTATCCCCACTTTAGAGAACAGAGCCTCAAAGATGTTAAAGAAATTCATTTAGGTTTTCAAATAGTAAGTTCATATCAAATGACATTTACGAGCATTTAAAAAAAATTAAGCACAGCATGTCATAATCAAGTCTCATATAAAAAAGAACAAAAATCTCTACAGGAGGTATGAAAACATATGGTCAGGGCACTGATAATCACAGATGCTTACCTCATGCCCAGGAGAGAGATGTTCCATGTCAGTCCGTAAACATCTGAGGCCAGGTAAAAAGTGATTTACCATTAAATCCTCCGAAATGACTTGAGACATAGTAGTTAAGGAAGTTTTAAAAAAGTAAACTGCCATGTCCAACACAGTTTACACACAAAGAAGTCCTCTCAGAGAATAATGATCGGTCGGGATACACAGGCTTCCTTCATGTATGACACTTCACTTGTGCAATAAGTAATTTATTAAGAGTTAACTGTGTCTAGTCTCATAAATCTATTTATATCAGTGATATCATCATGGTAACATCCCCTAATTTAACAATATGCGAATCTCATCAGACATTTGAATGAGTATGAAGTATCAGAAGTAAAAAAAATTTAATGTTTCCATGACAACTAAGTTTAAAGTTTTGTAAAAGACCAATGAAAGCAAACTGTTTAATATACTACTATTTAACTACTATGTACAAGGCAACTATAAAAGACTGGAAAAAATATTTAAAGATCTAGCAAAATTCTATATGCAGTGTCAGAAATTTTTCTGGATTCTATTTAAAGAAAGTTAATCTGAAAATCATACACTAGTACATTATAGATGTGGTATATCTGAAAAAGATGTTTAACTAGAGTCAGCAGATTCACACCAAAAAAAAAATCTCAGTTTTAAATGACCGATAAAGGAAACATTTATGTATAGTTATCTAAGGTATATACTGTTTCCTTAGGTTACTGCTTCCACTGTCCTGTTAACCTGATTTTTGTTTGGTCCTGAGTGAACTAGAAAAACACACAGTGCTGGCTGTAATAAGAGCATTTGTTTTTAAGTTTAGTATTATATATAGTTCCTAGGTTTTGCTGATCATCTTGTCATCCAAAAGGATCGGGACCACAGGTATATTTTTCTCAAGGAAATGATTTGACTTGTTCATTCACATCAGTTTTAGTATATTCCCACTTCACTTTGTTACTGATTTTAAAATAGTTATTTAATATCATACCACACAAAATAAACTCCAGTAAATTCAGTTCCTTTAAAGATGGATTAACCTTTTTGAAAAATATTTTAACTGTGAAAATTTTTTCCTTAAAAAGTTTTAAATAAAAAGTTCATACAGCTCATAGAATCAGTGACTTATAAACTGAAGAAGGAATAAAAATAGACAAAGAGGCTGCTGCAACCTTATGATCATGTAGTCCTGTTTTCTAGATATGGGGAAAGTACCACTAAGATACAAATGGGAGTGACCTTTGGTTTAGTAAGATTGTGATCTATGGATTGAGAAGTTCAAGGTATTGTTTCTTTAGCAAGAAGAGGGAAGTTCTCTTTTCTTTCTCCTTATAGCTGCGGCCTATCTTTTCCCCATGGAATCACATCATCTTTCAAGTGCTGGAAATTTACAGGTTACTTGATATTAGAAGCTGCTTCTAACTTACTAATGATCATCAAAAAGTACTTGGATTGCTAACATGAGACATTCATAGTTTTGAAATATAGCTTGATTAGAAGTAGATGTTTTCCTTATTACAACGTCAGCCACAGAAAGTACCTAACATTCCTTCTATAAAATTACCTGTCAAGTAAGTGTTAAGTATCGTTTTATCCCAAGCCGTCCATTCTTAAGATTAAGAATTTCTAAATTTCTCCAGTCTGTCTTAAATACAACTTCCTCACTTGTTATGTCAAATATTAGACATTACCTGTTCCTATGTCTCCATTAAAATATGATGTCAGTGATGAAAGGAATCTTTATGTTGTGATCGGCTCAGAATATAAAGGGGCAGGTATAGGCAACATGATTTTATTAGTCACCACAATACTCTGTTGACTCAGGTACAAGTTCTGCCTCACATAGAACTAACATGTTCAGTACCAGAACAGGGACTGTCTGTAAGATGGTCCTTTTATATGCTATACTGATAAAAGACTATTACTGTATTTGTTCAAGAAACAGTCTGTACAGCTTGGGGTATATGACAATACATTTCAGTACTTATGCTTTTTAGAAACAGCTACCTTTCCCACTTGGAAAATTTGATTCTACAGAACTAAGTTTTGATTTCTTGACTTTTGTATCTTCTATGAGACATATTTCTTTGAAACTATCTGTGGCATACAGCTTAACTTTTTAGCATCTTTCAGAAAGTCTAATAAGCACGCTAATCTTTTCTTTCTTTGAAATACAACTCTGCATGCTATTTTTATTTTCCTGCCAGGATACTGTCACTTCTCTAATATTTAAGTATTTCTTCCTTGCTCATTCAGAATATAATAAGTTCCTTCTTTTGCTTCCTCTATATTCTGTTAAGTTGAAAAGTCAACAAGATAAATCAGGAATGATATTAAGTTCTGCTTTTCATGGAACCCATAGGAGACATAAGTAGCTGAGGTACCACATTATGAAAATATGGAGGCTCAGCTCACTGGTTGGATCACCTACATCGTTAGGTCATCTGTAATATATTTCCAAAATAAAATGCACTCAATAATGCATCAGTTAACATTCTAAAAGAAACATGTACTCCTTACGATAGCTTTACTTTTCTTTCTTTCAGGTTTTTTGAGACAGGGTCTCGCTTTGTGGCTGGCCCTGAGCTCAGCCTCAAACTCACATCACAGCAATCCTCCTGCCTCTGCCTCCCGAGTGCTGGGATTACAGGCGTGAGCCACCACGCCCGGCACTGTGGTATGTGGTACTGGTTGCTGCTGGATGTGAGTCTCCACACCCAATGTTGTATGTGGTTACCGGGGATCGAACCTGGGTCCTTGCGTTTGCAAGACAGGTGCCGGAACCACTGAGCTAAATCTCCAGCCCCAACCATTAGCTTTACTTTTCTACTCTTCTTATTTACTCTCTTTTGAAAAAAGTACAGTAACTTGCTGGTGTAGTCCAGTCAAAAGTCTACTGCCAATGAGCCACAGTGGAATTTTAGAACATAATTATCTATTTAAAATTGCTTGCTCAACTTGTTTATGACTGTGAACTAGCATATATAGTGTGGAATCATTAATAATCCTTCAAGTCTTTCTTGGTTCTCTTTTGCCTTATTAATGACTAGGAAGCTTTACCATCTTTTTCTCTGCCATGTTCATATTTCTCTGGTTATATAGCCTAGCATGTACTTTTATAGTTCCTCTTGAGTATTCAGTCTTTCATTCTTTTCTCAATCTCTTATTTTCTCTTTTCTGAACTTTTCTGCCTTTTAATGAGAGTGTAGAAACTGACATTCACTTTGCTCATCTTTACTTCCTTCTTGGCTTTATTTTACTAGGCAAAGGATAGTAAAAGAACATTTTACAGGATGGCCAAAGTTCTTCGGTCCAGCTACAGTTTTGCTTTAAACTATAAAAAGCAGAAGTCACTAATGTCTTTCAGTCTTGCTTAATTATTTACAATATAGTGGCTGATAAGGGCCTACATGGTCTCTTAAGTTCCTTCTCCCTTCTGTAATCACTGGAGATGATTAGCAGTTTGGCTCTGTACTTATCTCTCTCTCTCTTTTTTTTTTTTTTTTTTTAATGTTACGGGAATTGAGCTTAGGCCCTTGTGCTTCCAAGGTAGGCTTGGTACCACTTGGGCTAAATCCCCAGAGGCCCTGTATTTTTCTAAGGAGAGATATATCTCACTACGAGAAATTTGTAATATTCCACTGGCTACTGATAGTTAAACTTCATTGAAAAATCAAAATGTCAAAACATGTCTACAAAGCTTGCTTCTGATTAACAGAAGACTCAGCTATAATTCATTCTGCTCTTCATTCTCTCATAAAATAAATAAAATATAAAACATTATATTACAAACTCATCAATGTCTCATCAATGAAACAACAGGATACATAGATGGCACATTTAAAATATATATATATATATATATATTTAGCCTGGCCCTGAGCTCAGCCTCAAACTCACATCACAGCAATCCTCCTGCCTCTGCGTCCCTAGTGCTGGGATGACAGGCGTGAGCCACCACGCCCGGCACTGTGGTATGTGGTGCTGGTTGCTGCTGGCCGTGAGACTCCACACTCAGTATGGTATGTGGTTACCAGGGATCGAACCCAGCCCTTGCACTTGCAAGACAGGCTCTGGAACCACTGAGCTAAATCACCGGCCCCTAAAATAATTTTTTAAGATTATAAGATAGAATATGAAGTAGGCAAATCAAAATAAAAAGTTCTCAATCTTTCACAAATGAGGTTCACTGTAAAACTGGTTATTCAAAGATAGACACACTTTAATAAAACAAGGATACAACAACAGGAAAGTGCACTGTAGGACTCAAAAAGATGGGTAGCAATATCTAGTCTTTTAGAATCCACAATTTGTAAGTTGTTCACCAAAGCTAACTTATGCAAATGTGGTATAACAACTGAAAAAGGAAAAGAGAAATTGTTAAATTTTTATCTCAAATATACATAAAAACTCTCATACTTTACAGAAATTATTTTAATACATAAAAGTTCATTTTAATGCTGTGTGCTTTCAAAAAACCCCATTTCTTAATAGGAAAGAAAGCATGAAATAATCTATACAATACTGCCCCTATTAACAAATTATAGGGCTGCCTACAAGTTATTTGCTTTTGTTGTTAATTCACCAATCTGAAAAATGCAAAAAATATATATATACACAACTTATATCTTGTATAATCTGTCCTTATAAAGTTTCTTTATAAAAATGACCAACACAGTAAGTAAATGATAAATGCAATACACTTCTTTTTTCAATGATAAATTATTTCAGTTCTTTATAATACTATTATTATCTTTGGTTTATCAAATTATTAGCAAAGACCAGTATCAAACTGCACTGATGGCTGAGTCTTCAAATCACCCGAATGGGCACAATACCTCCCAAGAGTAATATACAATTTCACAGATGCAGACAGCCTACTTCAAAAACAAAAGCAGTGCTCTAAGAATAATACCAGTGCACAGCCCTATCATGCCTAAGACTGTGCTATCTGTATAGCATTTCTCAGTAAAACCAGGATTCTTTGGAGAGACGGTTTCAGTCAGTAATTTAATTGTTAAAATCTTGCCTCACATGGCCCCTTCCTAGTTGCTCCTTGGTTAGAGAATACAAAATACCATCCATAAACCCCGACTACTGACCATCTGCAGTGGCCTCTTTCTTGTCTGCAGTGAGCTTTTGTATGTAAATACAATTGTCTTCTGGAAAAACTTCTGCTTCCTAAATAAACCAAGGCTATAACCACAACTTTTTTCCTTAATGTAGTAAATGTCAAAAGAAAACAAATCCTATAAAAACTTAGAATTAAGATGGTTTTTTTTAGGGGACATTTTTGACCTGTTAAAATGAGTAATTGCATTTGTATGATAAACTCTAGAAAAAACTAGGAGACAAAAACTCTAAACATTTGTTGTCAGCTTCATTACTGGTATACTGGGGCCTCACCAAAAGGGTCAATCTTAGTTTCTCCCACTAAGATTTTGTAGTTCATTTCTCCTCAAACCTTCTGAAACTTACCTTCCTTATATACTTCATCTGCTCATACATGGCCCATTTTTTCCCCTTTATTTCTGAGATTTCTTTAGTTTTTCTCAGGAATGGAATGATTATGCTGCACAACATCCCTTATAATTGCTTTACCAGGGACTGGGGGTGGTGGTGCTTAGCTCAGTGGCATCACATCTGCCTAGCTCAATCTCTAGTACCAGGCAGGGAGGGAAAAAAATTGCCTTACTAGAAGACAAATACGGAAGTTAATTTAAAATTCCAATCTAGGATTAAAATAAGGATCTTCCCAATTCTCAAGGAGATATGAATTTACTGCAGAATCTAAGATTTTGGTGTTTATATGCCATCCTGGGCTATATCTGTATAATTGATTCATTTACCCAACAGATAGATTTAAATGGCTTGCAGTAGTAGGACATTAAGGATCAAAAGTTTAATAAACTAGGAAGGCATAATTCTGAAACTGACTTTATTAAAAAAGAAAAATAGGAAGTAAGCAATATAAGATCACTACAGAACACTCTCCCCTATTTAAGGACAGACTGGAAACTTAAAATTGCAAACAAACTAAAGACCAAGCAATGGACAAATTATTTATTGATTGTTTTTACCCTTGAGACAGAGTCATACTTGTGCTTCTGAGCTTCTGAAAATATTCTAGGATATATTTTAAAGCCAAAGTAAAAGAAATTTTGTTTTTTTATTTATTTAATTTTGGTAATGTATGCAGACCTGAAATAAGGAACTCAGAAAAAACTAATATGAAATGGAAAACTGCCCCTTAAGAAAATCTTTAAGTATGACAAAACATTTTCAAAATTAAATAGCTGAAACCAAAATCTAGTCATTTTTGGTCCTAAAAATCAAGACCAAAAGTCCCAGGATAATTTAAGAATCAGGAAATAACCCACTGTTTTACACATCTTAAAATCTAATGAAAAGAACTAATATTATCTATTAGTTAGGAAAGAGAAGGAGGAAAAGAAAACATGAGTTCCCAAAATGCTACTTCCTTTCATTAACACCTTAAAATTGCTGTCCTTCCAAAGCATGCTGTCTATAAATAATATTATTTTGGATATCTATTTTATGATTTTTTTCTCTTTCTTTCTTTTACAATATTGGAGGTTGAATCAGCTTCAGTTCTTAGTTTTTGTTTTCTGGGGTCTTGCTAAGTTGCCAGGTAGAACTCAAACTTGCCATCTTCCTGCCTCAACTTCCTTCAGAGCTGGGATTATAGTGTATGTTATCAGTGCTCTTATCATTAATTTATTAACATACACAACATTAATTTACTCAGCGTAAAGTTTTAAAGCAAAAAACGATCCACTTGACTGGAAAAGCCAGAGATTTAGCTCAGTATCCCTGCACCTGCCTGCCAAATGCAAGGTTCAACCTCTGGTACTGTGGAAAAAAAAAAAAAAAAAGTTGTGCTGGAATGCCAAAGATTATATCCAAGATATTTGCTGGTATACAGTGCATTGTAGGAGGCTTCAGTGTTAATAGATTTTAAGATGTGTAAAACAGTGGGAATTTCTATTCTAAATCTTTTATTAAGCCCAATTTTAACTGTTATACAATTTTATAAATTTATTAGGAATCTATTCTATAAATAAAGCTGTCATAGTATGGTTATTTTTAAAGTTTGTAAAAATTATAGAAAGAAGCACTAAGATGCAGACACTGATTTGAGAAATAACTGCAGTCCTAGCATTACTAAAGACAAGACTCTAAAGATTATATATATATAAAAAAGTAAATGGGGCAGAGCCTATAGGGATACAGATCGATTCTTCCTATTCCTAGTTTACCATAAATTTCTTTTGTATGTACATAAAAAGGTTTTAACTGAACATCATGGTACCAATCACCATTTCAATTCACTTATTTCTCAATCCAGGAGCCAAAAGTAACTCGCTGGCCTCAGAATAATTAGCACCTCAGTGAGGTGAAAGCATCTTCTGATCTCCTACCAGGACTGTCTGTAAGACAGCATAGGAGACTGTTTCTACTGCTAACTGAAATACCAACCTTCTCCTATGGGTTGGCTAATTATGAAAACATCTAGTGAAAAAGAATCCTATTATATTTGGGTTTCTGCAGTTTGGTACTCACTTATGTCCTCAACAGGCCTTTCGAACCCTAAAGTTCAAATACTGACTTTATTTTTTGATGTTGTTGATGACTTTTATTTTAAAAATGTAAGCCATAATTTGGGCTAGATATTCAATGATTAGTCTACTGAAGAATCTAATCTTGTATTAGAAATCAAAATGACTTTACATGGCTGAAGCAATGGGCCTCTTGAAGGCATGTAAAACTGCCAACAATAAAATCACTTAAGTACTGCAGTAATACTGATACAAATTTTTTTTTCATTGAGACATGGTCTCACTTTTGTAGCTCAGACTGGCCTTGTAAGCCTTGAAATATGTAGCCCAGGTAAGCCTCAAACTCACAGCAATCCTTCTGTCCTTGCCTCTGAGTGCTGGGATCAAAAGCATGAACTACCATACTTGGCTGATAATACTTTTGAAGTAATAATTCCTGGATGCTATGATGCTACTCAGAGAAACCTGTTGGGTGTGGTGGCTCATGCCTGTAATCCTAGCACTTGGGAAACAGAGGCAGGAGAATTGCTGTGAGTTTGAGGATAGCCTGGGCTACACATGTGAGTTCAGGGCCAGCCTGAACTACAAAGCAAGACCTTGTCTCAAAAAAAGAAAAAAAAATTAAATTAAATTAAAAAGGTGGAAGCCTGCAGAAGAGAGACAAATTAGAGGACTTGGGATGTGGCTTAGTGGTATGGCACTTGCCTAGCATGCACTAGACCTGAGTTTAATCCCTAGCACCAAAAAAAAAAGAGAAAAAAAAATTAGAGAAAAAGCTTTAAGACAGTCATGCAGACTGCGTAAGCAACCTACAAGCTGGGACAGAAAACAAAGTGGAGTACTATGCTGATGGTAGGAAGAAATATATATTTCCTGTAAGAACATGACTAGAAACACAACATTTTCCTTAAAAACAGAAAACCCTCTAAGGATAACATTGCAGTCTTTTACAATGAATAGTTATCAAGATATATTCCTGTAAGTGTAGAGGTACATATCTAAGTTTTATCGCAACTGATACATTGTATAGGAAACCATCCATTAGAAGCAGCAATGATCAAGCCACCAAAAAACCTTATTTTTAGTTAAGCTTTCAGTACATAAACAATAAAATTACAGTGAGACTGCAACACATAGTAAGTCCTTACAGAAGCTTCTGATTGTGACTTCACAATTCATGATAAAGGTAAAAATGCAACTTACACTCATCTCGGAACCTGGGCTCTGCATTAGGTCCAACTCTACCAAATGTTTTTATGATTTCTGTATGCAAAGAATGCTGGTCTTGATACTGAGGATCTTCCAGGAAAGAAGCCAACTGCATTTTCACTCTTTCCAGCAGCTTAAAAGTGGATATTATAGAGTCAGTTTATAGAATATTAAAAACTGAGTAATAGTTAAGGTGAAAGATACACTTTAAACATTGCTTGCAGGTATTCAACAGATGTATGTAGATTGTAGAAACATGGAATTATGTATGTAGTCTTTTAGCTCAGAAAAGGCCTTGAAATTTTTACTTATGCTTGTTAATTCTTAATTTATTTAAAAAAATACCAACATTTGCTTACAAGTTTTAAGAACAAAAGGAAAATACTCATAATATTTAGGGAAAAGATCATTTCTGTGATGATTTTACATTTAATATATTATTCTTAAAATAAAAGACAGTGTGAGTTACCCAATTATTCACCTCCTGCAAGCAATGAGTCATTAATGAGTTATATCTTACTCACATTTCCTAAGACACTTTTATTTTAGGATTTAAGGACATGTTGAAATTCTGCCAAAACTGCAAGCATTGCAGAATGATATCCTTTTTTTCTGTTGCTTCATCTGTGACACATGTAAGTTTTTAAAAAAGAAATTTTTTTCTATAATGAAATTTAAAATTTGTATTGCAAAAATCTTTATCAAAGAAATTTTTTTTTTAAGGTTTTTTTTGAGACAGGGTCTTGCTTTGTGGTTCAGGCTGGCCCTGAGCTCAGCATCAAACTCACATCACAGCAATCCTCCTGCCTCTGCCTCCCAAGCGCTGGGATTACAGGCGTGAGTCACCATGCCCGGCACTGTGGTATGTGGTACTGGTTGCTGCTGGGTGTGAGTCTCTATGCCCAGTATGGTATGTGGTTACCAGGGATCAAACCTGGATCCTCGTGCTTGCAAGACAGGCACCGGAACCACTGAGCTAACTCCCCAACTCTATAAAAGAAATTTTATAGAATTCTTCTTTTCAATGACGACCAAATAGAGAAAACTATTTTCCACTTAAATAACTAGATAGTACGTCTACAAACAATTTATTTTTTTTTTTCAGGTTTTTTGAGACAGGGTCTCGCTTTGTAGTTCAGGCTGGCCCTGAGCTCAGCCTCAAACTCATATCACAGCAATCCTCCTGCCTCTGCCTCCCGAATGCTGGGATTATAGACATGAGCCACCACGCCCGCCACTATGGTATGTGGTACTGGTTGCTGTTGGGCGTGAGTCTCCACGGCCAGTATTGTTATATGGTTAACCGGGGATCGAACCCAGGCCCTTGCGCTTGCAAGACAGGAGCCAGAACCACTGAGCTAAATCCCCGGCCCCAATAATTTATTTCTTAATAAATAGGATTCATCACTTGTACAAGAAGATGTTCAGTATGGTAGTAACAAAAACAAAAAGTTCTGATACTAATTTTAAAAAGCGTCTTATAGTCAATGTTGGAAACAGAGCTTTAAAAAACTTGAAATTAGTGTCAGAATCAAAATATACCTTTAGGGAGGAAGACCTTGGTAGTTTCATGAAAAGAAACAAGACAAGTTTTACAGTAATACATGTTACAACAAGAGGACAGAGACTAGTCTATTAGATGACTTTAAATTTCAGTGACTTAGTTGTTAGAATATAGGTGCTTGCTTTCCTTCATATCTAAAACTGAGATTTGTGCTCTTGATATTACATGGCAAGACAGTCTTTAAATTTGAGCAAACTGGCAATTGAGAATTTATGTAGATTGGCCAGGAGTCTACGGAATAATGGAAGGTTTGGTACCTAAACTTGATTTGAAAGATTATTCAAAACTGCAGCACCCAGCTAGGCTTAAAATAGAATATCTAAAAGATGGCTACACTTAAGCTGAGAAGATTGGAGCTATGGAATATGGAATAGCTTCTCTAGAATACAGAATAACTCTTAAAATGGGAAAATCTACCTGTCATTCAATTAGTTTACCCTCCTCTCAAACACTGAGGTCTTCCTCTGGCTCTTACCAATGAAGAAACAACATGAAAGGTATGATTCTCCTTGCCTCCTCCATGAGGTATGCACACACGAATCTGTCAATTACTTTAACAGTACATAAATATAAATACATTTTAATGATTTCCTACCTCTCTCTGAATAACTGTTTCCATAATAGTGCCAAAGGCTGGAATTGTGGCAATCCTGACAGAGCTGTTAGAAATTGAAAAAGAAAGAAACTGAACTTTCTTTGAGATTTGAAAAATATATACTACTAAAATGTGTGTCAAAGTAAGTACAAGGTAAAAATACTGTATTAGTCTCTAGCAATGACAAATTACATTTTTAAAAAAGCAGACCAAGAAGAATGCTCAAAAAGACAGGCAGGGAACTTAAGGTCGCAGTCTATGAAACTCACAATTCAGGATCACTGGACAAGGTAACAAGGGCCGGAGCAACCCGCTTGTCAACTAACGCTTCACTCATGCCTCGAAGAATCAGCTGTAAACCAGTCAACATGCAATAAAAAATGGTTTGGTAAACTGGAATGAGAACTGGGTTAGCTGTGACTGAGGATGGGCAGGCAGACTCATTGGCCTTTTTTGGTTTAGTCACCCACATGAGACATTAAAATGTTACGCCTTTGGTTCATGCCACTACACTTACTGGGAATAACCTGTTAATAAGATTAGCAGAGCATCCTTTCTAGGCTTGGAAGAAATAGTCCATCAGCATGTTTTAGGTTTTGAAAAAGTTTATTCAGTACTATAGCTTCTAATATTCTTTTCTAACATATTGCTTCCCAATTAGGTTTACTGTGAGGGTTGATTTAAAACACAAGATATAAAATAGTAAGGCAATAAAGTCTAAAATCAAGTGTAATGCAATACTATTATTTTAAAGATTCTTTAATGAATTTTACAGCTGATGGTTATTTCCTGACAGGCGCATTTTGAAAGAGATGCTGAGTGTAAAAAGCAGGGATGACACTTACATTTCAGGGTCACTGGAGAGAGTAATGAGAGCAGGAACAACTCTCTGAGCTACCAGAGTTTCATTCACCCCCTTCACCAACAGCTGATTGGTCAGCGCAGGGGGGATTCACAGGTGATGCATGGAAAGAGCAAACACAGTGCGCCATGGGAAGAAGATAGGAACAACCAAGAGAAAGAAAACACAAAAGCAAAACCAAAATTAGGAGCTAAGCAAATACTGCTACTAGAATGTTTACAAAGGCAGAGAATGCTTAGGAGGAAAATAAAGCTTAAGTAGCCTAGCAGTCCACAAAAAGAGATGTTATCACCAATTCAATGGCAGTTTGTACTTTTGGTCAAAAGGTCTACCTAATTTCCATGTTCAATTAAAATGCAGTGCAAAAGAAGAGAATACATAGTTTGTATGATTAAAATTTCTCAAAGTAAACCTGGTGTGGTTTTATTATGACCAACAAAGTACAAACTGGACTGTTTTTAAACCAAACTCAAATGGCTAGCAGCCACCACTAAACTGCTTACGATTATTCTATAGCAAGTAAATTAAAAATCACACAGGAAAATTCCCAACCTTTTAAATCCCATAGCTTTCTCTTTTGAAGTACAGAGACACAATGCACCAAAACACTCCTGAAGTCTAACACTTAGAAGTCAGCTCTGGGTTCAGCCTCCAGTTCTCTCCACTTAGCCTTGTAATCCTAGATACAGTATAGCACGTGAACCTTGGAACTCAATTTTCACATCTGAACATGGTGATGCTATCATCTAACTCAAAGCACGACTGTGCTGTCAGTTTGCACATAATTAAAATATATGCACGATAGAGTATGCACTCAAGAAATGAGCATTTAACTACTGTCAGTACTTCAAAAAATGTTTTTATACACATTGTACTCTGTCAAACTGGGGAGTGAACACAGGGCTTTTGCACTAAGCTACATTCTTTGCCTTTTTATTTTTATTATTTTATTTTGAGACAGGGTCTGACTGAGTCCCTAAATTCTGCAGGGTAGGCTTGAATTTCTGACCCACCTGCCTCAGCCTCCCAGTATTTGATACCATCTCCAGATAAAAACTATATAATCTGGGATATGTTTAGAAAAATAAATTATTTAATTAAAAAGTTTACAGTTAACCCTTCAACTATTTTGTATTTTTCTAAAAAGTGCATATAAATTTTAAAATATAAACAGAATTTTGTCTTTACATCTAATTACAAAAATAATTTATTTAGTAAAGTTAATTTTCAAACAAGTGAACCAAATAAACAGCATTTATTTTATTTCTATAAATACTACAAAATTTTGAGCTTACTCCCTCGTCAACTCCAGAATGTAAGCACAAATTAATCCTAAATGCCAACCAACCTGTTCATCTAGTAATAGAATTCTTCTTGAAGATCAGAGATGCCACAGAATTTTAAGTAACAAAAATCTGTTGTGGGACAATACTTTGCCTACACAACAAATCAATGCACACAGCCCATTTTATGTGAAGATATTAAATTTTGCAATATTTTGTTATGAGTTAACAGATTCATGTTAGAATCTCCATTATTCTGAAATAATTTATATTAAAAAAACATACGTAGGCAGAATAATATGACAAAATAACTTATTATTATTTCCCTACCTATTAGTCAAAACAGGGCAAGGAAGTTCAAATTTTTCAAATTAAAACTTTCTTCTTTGAATCATAATTAAGATAGCTTAGACATGAATCAGTAGATTGTCCTGAAATATCTGCTATTTCACTCCAACCAAAAGCATTAAAAATGAGAATAATCTAGGAGACAAGTTAACTTTTCATTGCTCTAAGGGTTTTAAGTTCAATTTCTTTAATTAAGTCAGAAAATCAGAAAATAACCCAAGAGTTATAAATTTTTACACATCATTTGATCTTTATAACTGATGAAGTAAGTACAAATATTATTAGTATTTTAGCAGATGAAGAAATTAAAGCTTAGAGAAGTAATTTGTCCAAGGTACGACAGCCAAAAATTAGTGGAGCTAAAAACTGGATTCAATCTTGTCTGACTCAATGTTTAAATCTTTTATGAGCTGTAATCTAACATTATAGGCTCAATTTCATCACAACTGATATAAGACAATTATAGCAAGTTCTTTTGTGCATCTTTTGGGAAATTCACTAAGTCATACTAAGAGTCACCTAATAAACTATTTTACATTTATTTTGTCAAGTTGCTGCTTCAAAAACGAATAACTTTCCCCTTACTTAACAATGAGAGTAATGTTAATGATTGGGTTATCCATTTTTTGTCCTTCCATTTAAAACATAAAGCTAAATTCAGTGTTTATTTTCAATATTTCATACTAGGTTTCTGGTATATATTTCTCAAGAGATTTTGGTTTTACTTTTTGAAAAAGTTATTTTAAGTATGCTTTTTTTTGAGACAAGGTCTCACTTTTGTAGATCAGACTGGCCCTGAGCTCACTATGTAGCCCAGGTGAGCCTGGAACTCACAGCAATCCTTCTGCCTCTGTCTCCCAAGTGCTGGGATACAGGTATGAGCCACCATACCCAGCACTGTGGTGTCTTCCTGATTGCTGATGGACATGAGTCACCATATCCAGCATTCTGGTATGTGGTTACCAGACCTTGTGCTTGCAAGGTAGATGCCAGAGCCACTGAGCTAAATCCCTTGTCCAAGGTTGCTAGTTTTGATGCTTTTATTTTTAATGAACTCATTTTGAGGAGCAGCAGGCTTAATTTTACATAGTAAAGCATTAATATAAAAGGCAATTTTATGAATCATATTTTAACAATACACTTTTGTTCAAAATTAGGATCACTAACAAAAAAATAACAATCAACAACTTACTGATAATGGCTCAGTAAAATTTTATCATAAATGAATTTGAAAAAACACTCAAGTAGTCTCTCAACTGGACTCGAGTTCATAAGGAGACTGACTGTACACTGAAAACTATTTATGCCCAGAGTACCACTGAGAAAAAATGTAGAATTCAAAATCAGACAAAAGCCACGTGTAAGACATAAGGCAGAAAACCAATATAAATTTAAAAAAAAGAAATGGAAGCTTCATTTTATTTCCACTATTTTCATTTTTACTATATGCTTCATGAATGCATACATAGAGCTTAAGAAATGAAATAACTTCATGATCTTAGAATAAAGTCTCACAAGGATTCTATTAAAGAAATGGCTTTTTAGCAAGTCATGGTGCTGTATGCCTGTCATTCTAGCACTCTGTTAGTTCAGTGCAAAGGCTCTGGATTCAATCCCTAGTACAAAGAAAAAAAAAAGGACAGAAAGAAAAAAATCTCTTCACCCTTCATTTATAATAATGTCTTTTGCTTTTGAGTGAGAAGACAGAAATGAATGTCTCTTTCCAGCATACTGTATAATCAAAATCAGTACCTTGCAGGAACTTACACTAGACATAAAAGCAAACTGCTGGCATTCACTTTGACAAAGACCTCTTGATTACAGATCTTTGACAGAGTGTGTAACCTCTGACCAAGAATGGGTTTCTTTGGATTTCATGAATGTACCTTATGTACTAATACATTTTAGAAAGCAATTTTATTTTTGTTTTTGTTTTTTGAGACAGGGCTCATTATGTAGTTCAGGCTGGCCATTAACTCATTATGTAACTGAGACTGGCCTTGGACTCACAGCAATTTTCCTGCCTCAGACTCCCACTGCTAAGATTACAGCACCCAGTTAGAATGCCAAGTATTTTAAATGTAGCACATTCTTCCAACTGCAATTTATCTTAAGTTGTGGAGAAATTTTGAAATAGAAATTGTGGAGAAATTCTGAAATTGCAGAAGACTAAATTCTTCCTCTGAAATAACTCCTTTAAGACAGTTAAAGACTCATATGCACATCAAGAATAATTTTAGTTCATAAGTATATGCTCTCTATATCATTGTACTGTTTTGTAAAATAACAACATGGATAAAAATGATAATGATAGTTACCATTTATTATAAGTTCTTATGTTCCAGGCACTGTACTGAGAGCTTTTTTATATGTGGTACCGGGGATTGAACTCAGGACCTGGTGCTTGCCAAGCAGGCACGGTGCTGCTGAGCTACATCCAAGCAATGGACTAAGAGCTCTGAAAGCATTAATTCATTTAACAGCAACAAAACTCTTTGAAATGGACACTTTTTAATTGTCTTTATCACTCTGTAGGTGAGAAAACTTAGGTTGTGGAGAAGTTCAAGTATGACAAAGTAATTTACTAGGTCACTAGGTGGCAGAGATGGAAATGGAACCCAGGCAGCCTGGCTCTATAGTAACTAAAAGAATCAAGAAACAGAGCCAATTAGAATAGTCAAAGTTCAAAAACTATAAATTTATAAACATAATAGGTATGACAAAATTTGCTACTTGACGGTCATTAAAGATACGCAATATTTCAATTTTCATGTTTAACTTCAGTGGGTGGCCAATTTAATGAAATTATGGTAAGATATAATAATCTCGTAAGTCTATGGGCATTTAATAGATAGGAATGTTATTTCAGAAGGAACAGTGAAGTATGATTAATGATTAAATATTTTCATAATTGCAATAATTGATTTTTAAGATGTTTCTAATGAGTTAAATAACTTGAAAAATATTCAATGTTGTTTTAGTTTATTTAGTAACCATTTACCTCAATAAGTAGAAGTACAGAGCCAGAAAGATTTATATAGCAGGGAAATTAAAAATAAGATTTAAAAAAATTTTGAGAAATAGAACTGATATTAGAGTAACATTTAATGCACAAATAAAGCTAGAAAACTCTCAATGACTTTGAAGTTAAAGTTCTGCCCCATCACACAGTACACAACCAGGCAATATTTAAAACCATAAAGTATATATTAACATAATGCAGTATGCAAAGCTCGCTTTAAAAAAATTTCCCTTCTCTCTACCCACCCCTCCAAAAAAAGAGAAAAATCACTATAACTGGAACCAATATAAGCATATGCTAACATACCTCAAACATTCTAGCAGCAGTACATCTCACAAGTGCTGAAGTATGAACAACACCATACCACAGAACAGTCAATAACAACTCATGGTAGGCTGGATTTGCACTGGAAGAAAAACATTAGTGTAAAGGACAGAGTCATAATGCCTTATTTGTGTGCTGAAAAACTATGTGCATAAGAAATATTAATATTGTGATAAAAATATTAGAACACATGGAATTACATGGTATAATTTAGTAGCTCACAGCTAAGAGACTTTAAAAATGGAAGTTACCGGGCTGGGGATATAGCTCAGTGGTTCCGTAACCTGCTTTGCAACATGCAAGGGCCTGGGTTCGATCCCCAGTAACCACATACAACAGTGCTAGGTGTAGAGAATCATGCCTATCAGCAATCAGAACCATATACCACAGTGCTGGGCCTGGTGGCTCAAGACAATAGTCCCAGCACTCAGGAGACAGAGGAAGGAGGATTGCTGTGAGTTCGAGGCTGAGCTCAGGGGCAGCCTGAACTATAAAAAGTGAGACACTGTCTCAAAAAAAAAGGAAGTCATCTTATAAAACCACAAATCATATTCTGAAATTACACTCTTTATTTCTCTGTTTGCAATCGTGACAAATTTTATTGAAGGTAAAAATTTTAAAGAAAAATAAAAATTTCTAACAAAACAAGGGAGAGCACTGGACTAGAAGTCCATGAGTTACACTCCTGAAGAAGAAATAAATATCCTATTTATGTCACGGGTTGTAGTAGGTTCAAATAAGGCAAGTTCGAACTGTGCAGATGGATGGCTATGTGGTGTAAAGCCTATCCAAATACAAGACTGTAGGCTTAACAAATCTATGTGCCTGTTTTCAGTAAAGACTGAGAAAGTTATTTTAGCAACAAGAAATAATCATCAGCAGGACTAAGCAAATTAAACAGAAAATAAGGAGGCCAAGGATCTCACTTTCAACTAAAGCCTCCTTTTCAGTTGTAGAAAATGTATTTTTTTGGAAACTTTTCCTGATTTAATTTTTCCAGTTCTTCAAATAAAACGTGTAGAGGTACTCTTTATCCCATTTTAAAAATTAATGTATTGATTATAAAACAAGAATTTTTACATATGGAAAAATAATCTTAAGTCCAAAATCCAAACCATGAGAACTGTTATATAGACTTAAAAACATACACATTCTACAAATCCAATTTGAACTTTACATGCCCACCTCCGCCAATACCAGGGATTGAATACAGCCTTTTCACTGAGTTCCCAGTTCGTTTTTAAATTTTGAGACAGGATCTCACTAAGTTGCTAAATTGGCTAGGCTGAGTTCCATTTTGCAACCTTCTTGCCTCAGCTTCCCAGAATGATGGAATTAGGTTATAGGTGTAGGCTACCATGCCTAACTTCATAAGCCTTTTGTTTGTTTCTTCATTTTTTCCTGTATAAGCACATAAAAGCCCTTTCACAGCCCCCTTTATGGAAATCCCTTCCTGCTTCAAATCTGGAATGGGTGTTCCTCCGGACAAGTTTTTTTTTTTTGCGGTACCAGGGATTGAACTTGGGACCTGTGCCTGCTGGGCAGATGCAGTGTCATTGAGCTACATTCCCCACCCAGGAAAGCTTTAAAACTATTAAAGTGGACCTTCCCTTTCTTATCATCCTAGGGCTGATTTCTGTTTGATATTTTTCTGAGTCTTTCATTTTTTTTCATTTATATGCCTTTAAAACAACTATTATTATTATTTTTTACCCTAGTTCCACGAAAGAAGCCTTCAGGCTGTCGAGAGGAGCATGAGATAATGAAAGCAAAGTCATTACATCTTCTAAGAATCCAACTAACAATTTTCGGTCTTCTTCCTACAGAGGAAGAATATTTATTATGAATTTTCAAGCAATCAAGTAGTACTAAATATCATAATTACCTACCTATAATTAGAAAATGTTACCAAATAAAGGAAAATATTTTAATTAGAAAAATAAAGATATTTATTAAACATATCTATGATAATGTACTATCATAAACATGTCTAGGTCCTATAGTATGAGGACAAAGACTAATTTTATTCTCTGATCTATACATATCCTGTCTAAACAGTAGCCACTAGTCCACATGTGATATTTTTGGGATGGGGAAGGTTAGAGAGGGTCTTGATATGCAGTTCTGAACCTGAACTCATGGCAAACCTCCAACTTCAGCCTCCCAACGCTAGGATTACATGTGTGTGACACCATACTCAGAAGAAAATATTTTTTCTTTTTTTAAAGAAATGTTTGAAAAAGCAAATCTGCAAAATTAGGAAATTCAAGAAAAATACTTCATGTTAAATTAGCCTGAAATCTGTAAGAAAAGAGAAATGCTGTTCTACAAGGAAAAACATATATGAGAAGTTAAGATCAAGTTGTCATTAAGGATATAGATCAACAAACAGCTTCTTAATGCATCAGAAGATCCACAAGGAGGACTGGGTTACTATCTAGCATTTCTTTTCCATAGAAGTTAGCTTTGAATGAAATCAGGTAAAATTCATATAAATTACATCAGCTTTACAACACGATAGTCTTTTTAGGAAAAAAGTAAACTTGGAAAAAAGATTCCACTCGTTTTTATGTCAAACAGAGTGCACTTAACTTAGGAGAAAAAATTATAATGGAACGATAAAATAGTTCTACATGAGCATGGATATTTTGCTCTTTGAAAATTTACTATAATCTCAATTTTGGAATCTTAACACAAGTAATATTATTTATGTATTCGATTCAAGATAGTTATGTTTACTACCAAAAAGTGTGTTTAGTAAGAAAAAAACATTAACTGTGGGTGTATGTTTTCTCACTATCTCAAATTATTATATATTTTTAATGGTCTTCTCTCTTCATATATATATAAATAATGCATTTGGACTTCATAGTAACTCCAAGGACATGTCCCTGTTCATTTATAGTGCAAATCTATTCTGAAGGTTTACTATGGGCAAAACCCTGTGCCTGATTCTTTATGATTTTAAATGGTATTTATGGTCAAAATAAAAATATTAACAAAACTTTAAAAGGTAGTGAGAAGGGCGGGGGAGGGATCAGACTTGTGCCTGTGGTGAACAGCTTCTAAACTAAAGAGAATGGTATCCATACCATTCTGTCTTGTCCTATGTTAGTCCCTAATATCAGTGATCTCAATCAATTTAAAACAATAGAGATAATCTATTAACATAGCATTACTTTGAATAATTTGGTTCAACTCATGTTGAACTGTACTTTTTAGCAGAATTGGAATATCTATTACAAAATATTATGTGATGCTGTAAACATTTTTAATACTATAAAATTATTCAAATTTGTTCTGGAAGAAGATAGCAATCAGTATGACTTGATGTACTCTGAATTCAAAGGGTAAAAGTGTTGTGGGTGAAAATCCAGGAAACCCTTAAGAAAGGTGTTACTTTTTCATTTTCACACTTTTATTTCTAAAAATGGTTTATCCAGAGAGCATGTAAGGTGGGCATGTCTCACACTTAAAAATTACTCATGTCTTGAGATATATAGTATACATTCAAAAGAATGGTAAATAAAGCATGGCAGTCTGTTACGTGGGTGGCAAACAAGGAACCACACCTCCCAGAAAGGGAAGAGTCCCTGAGAAGTTCCCCATCTTAACTGAGATCCCATCGACAAAACAGCTTAACGCATCAATAGTGAGTGGCCACCAGCGAGATCAGCAGAAGGGAAGCCAGCTTGGAAAAGCCCAGATTGCAGAATCATGAGAAAGTAAAATAATTCATAACTAGTACAAGCTAGCACGTCTTGGGGCGGATACTACATAGTTACAATTAAGAAAAATAAACCACTCTACTGAAAATAATGACAAAGTATTCCATGGCATTTTGCAGTTTGCTTCATATAACACATGCTTTCACTTATTTATGAAAAATGAATAATGAAACACACAGAAGCTGGTAAGTAAAATCTAACAATAATTAAGCTATTTTAAAAGCATATAATCTCTAAATTTATTTGTTCAACTGATATTTTACCAAAAGCCTTATTATTCAAATACATTCTCCATTATAAATTGCTCACTGAATAAAATACATTTTAATTTTCCTTTGGGTCTCATTTCCACTTGATGTTTTCACATCAAGATAAGGCTTTCAAAACAGAAGGTGCTGAACTTTTAACTTACCTGAATATAACATGTGAGGACTCCTGTTGCATAAATGGGGACTGTAGCTTTAGTGAGGACCCCATTTCCTGCTGAGGAATCTAAAATTATTAAAATATTTTTAAAAGTCCAAGTATGTTTTAGGTATAAATAAAAAATCTTAATGAAATTATATTTAAAATTACAACCACTTACAAAGTCACAAAAATTTTCATTACTTTGGAAAACACTGTGATCATGACATATTTCTACTCCTCATCATAAAACAGAACTTACTGCTTCATAGAAGGTTATTAGCATAAACATTTGTTTAATTACTATATTTATATTATGAGAAATTATTTGTTAGTAATTAAATGAGATATTATTTCCATAACCAGAAATTAGAATTTTCTTTGACAGCCTCTTAAATGAACATATAGGCAGTCTTTCCTAAGTTAATTTTTCTCTAATTCATGAGAATTAATAATTGGCTTACATATATGACACCAACAATCAGGCATTCCAAATATCATTCTATAGAAAACTATTAAAAATGACTTTTGGGTAAACATTTGTCCAAAAATAAAATCATCATTAACATTTTTAGACTTAAGAGGATAGCCAAAAATGGAATTTTTTTTTAAATGATGCAAGTCAAATCTTTAAGGTAGGATTATAGATAAGAATTATCTACATATTCAAAAGTCAACCAAGGTAAGAGGATGGATAATGGGATATTCCACAATTTATTCCTAGAAGCTAGAATGGGATAACATTTTCCACAATTTTATCTCTAGAAGCTAGAACAACACTCAGGTACACAATATCCGTATATAAATACTTTCTTAGACTACTGGGTCAGTAACTAGACTTGAAGACTGATCAGTGGAAACTAACAACTAAGATGCTAAAACTCCCCATATAAGCCTGTACTTTCTTTAAATATATTTAACTTTAAACACACACGTTATCTTTTATTTTTTTTCTATTATTAAAAAATTATTAATTTTGTATTATAATTTTTTAGTACCTGAATTACACAATTTCAAACCTCCAAAGTTAAGCACCTAGTTTAAGAAGTTGAATCTTAGGTTTATTTGGTTACAATGAAAGTACAGTAGATATTTATAATCAAACTGAATAAGGATTAATATCACTCTTCTCACATGGGGAACAGATATGACACAGTTGTAAAACCTGGAACTCCATAATATAAATTTTCCTTTTCATTTGTATTTGCTACTTTTAAAAATACAATTTACATATACGAAATACAGTATTTTTCTTGAATAAGAGATTCAACTTTTTAAAAATAATAATGAGTAACTTACCAATGTTTTCTTCAGATAGTCTTAAAATCTCTTGGAACTGAGGTTTTACCTAAGCAACCCAAAGAAAAAAATCCAAAGGTCTCAAGTTCAGTGGATTAACCAATGACTAAAATAAAATGTTTTCTACTGCTGTTTATTATGTATTTTGCTTTATAGACAAAATGATCAGAAATGTATTAATTCTTAATTAAGATGCATAGAATAAAAGAAGATTCAAGTTACTGAAAACAACACTTTTAAGGATTAACAAAAATAAATTTTGGTCAACAAATATTTTCTGAATGGCCTTTGGCTTTTTTCCTTAAAATAATTTCAAAGATGATTTTATTAATTATGACTGACTGCAATGGTAGGGATCAAACCCAGGGCCTACTGCATGCTAAGTAAGTGTTCCACCACTGAGTTATCTTTCAACCCAAAGATGACTTAAATGCTTAAAAATTACTGCCTCCTAAAAAACTGAACTTGGTACTAAATAGGCTACATAGGTAGATATTATTTTATTAGAATTATTTTTAAAAAGGCATTTGTTTTATTGTAAAATAAATAAAATAAGAAATTCTATTCATTTAGGTTTTTCATATCTAACATACTTATCATGTGATACCCACCTTAATTTTTAGTAACTCCCTAAAATTTAAAGGCTATAAATTAGAACAGCATGTTTCAGTTTTTTATTAATAAAATTATCACAGATTTCAGACCACTGAAAACAACCACTAGGTGTTAAGTATTCAAGTGACTCGAACTTGGGTTTTT
>PVIR01010938.1:0-48603 GCA_004026965.1 Petromus typicus | reverse complement strand
CACTAATACACAGAAAATAAAAAAGTCTAGAAAGTAAAAATAAGAAATACATATATTTTAAGTAATAGTATTTGAGGTCTGAAAGTGATTTAAGTAGTTAAGGTCTTGATGAAATACTCGGGATGATGTATTCCTTACAGAACTGCCTTCTTGCCCACTAAAATGCAAGTCCATGAGAGCTCACCATCTTTTGCGCTCACTAATGCACTTGAGCTGCTTTGAATAAGCTGGAGAAGTCCTGGATTCTGAATTAATGAAGAAACATATTTTCCTAATAGTTTAGATCAGTCTTTGCTCTATAATAGGGTGTCAAATTAGCTTCTTTGTTCTTTGGTTTGGATCTTAAATGTTTCCCCAAAGCTCTTTTGTTGAAGCTTTGGTCCCTGCCTGGTGGAGCTGTTGGAAAGAGGTGGGGTGGGACCTCCTAGCAGATCTGCTCACACACTTGGAGGTTTCTTTCATGCTACTCTTTCTTCCTTCTCAAGGCTTCTTTCTTCCAGTGTTCCTCTTCCTGAGCTATCAGCTCCACATATCTTTCATTAATAGGTTCTTGTTCATTTTAAATGCCTTCATTTCACTTACATTGTGGAATAATCATAGTGTTGGGCATGAAATATTGCAATAGCCGGGTATGAAATAGTCCTCCTCTACTCTTGAATAGATTTACTCTCTCTTTTCTGGCTTCCACAGAGAAAAGTGAGGCTGAACCACCATCCACCACCATCCGTCTTCAGCAATCTGACATTCCTCTTGAGTTGCCTTAAGACTTTTATCTCTATCTTTGATATATAGCCGTTTAACTACAAAGCACCCACGCTTGACTTTCTTTCCCATCAGACTGGCTACCTAAATCTGACCATTTGAGAATTTCATCATCAATTCTTTTTGAGGAATGTCTCCCCGTGTCCTCTATTATCTTTTGTTCTCTTACACAATCAGTTAAGGTTGGACTTTTTCATCCTACCCTGTTTTCTTCTATTTCTCCTCCATATTTCCTGTTTCTCCATCTCTTGGTGAAGAGATTGGTGATATCCTCATGTTAGTAGCTTCACTGATTTCTCAGGCTGTCTCATTAATGTTTTTTCCATTGCTTAAGTCATTTTTACTTAATTTCAATGACTGTATCTTCTGTGTTTTCTTTTAAAAGTTGTGTAGCAATTCATTGCATTCTTTTGGAACAAGCCTGGAATGCTCTCAGCAGTGTATTATTCCTTTTTCGTGCCTCTCAGTCTTTATCTCCTTGCTTCTATCATGTCTGTGATAATTCTGCATCTGCAGGTGCAGAGAGCCCAGTGGGAGTGCGTGGTCTGATTACCCCCACCCAGGGGGCAGTGTGTCCTCCTTGTGCTATAATGTTTGATTGTGAGGTTATCACAAGAGAAGCTTTCTCATCAGCCACTACTGATAAGCTAGACTGCAGGCCTGTCTCTCCAAAGGGGTTAGCTGGTACTGTCAACAGTATTGTGAACCCAAAATGTCTTGACTTTGTCTCCTAACATTTGTTCTCCACACTACGAAAACAGAGTAAAACAAAGATCAAATTTAAATCCAAAACACAAGTGAATCAGTTTTTTGGGAACCAGTATCCAATCCTGTGGAGAGGCAAATTTTTTTTTCCTGGAAAATAGTATGTTTTCTCTGCAAGGCCTTGAGGAGTCATGAATTTCTTGAAGAGGTCTCTGTTCCATTCTCAGTTTGTACTCTTTTTCACAGTCTCTGATCTTTTCATCAGTCAGGAACACCAGCTTCACTTTTTAAAATTGTTAGGATGCTTGCAGAAAGTGGACCACACTGGACCTGCCTCTGGTGGTCTGGCCAAAGCTCCATCATTATATTCTTATTTCTCTGACTCTTGCTAGGATTAAAAGGCAGATGAGCCTTTTTCTAGGGCTTCATTATCTTCCATAATATTTCCACTCAATTAGGTTCTTGCTTATGTTCCATCATCCACAGAGCTCAAGCAGAAGCTACGCACAGTGTATTTGGCTCCTGTCTTTTTTTTATTAATGTGTATTCTGTGTTGCAGGAAGAGGAAAATAAAGGTGGCTGACACCCATTAACTATATCTGCCCCATGCTTTAACAGCTCTGGAGAATAATTATGAATGTCTGTACCTCAGACTTGTCTTCCTTCCATTCCACTGCTATCTAAAAATAGCAGAGAGCAGTGTACAGACTCATACATGGATAATGTAAATCATGCTGCTCCTACTGTAGTCTCAATAATTAGATGGCTTCAATCCACCATCAATGAAGAGATAGACAGTCAAGTTTGTTTTATTTTTCTTCAGAATTTACTTATTGGTGCTCCCTTAAGAGACAAGAAATGTACTAAGTATTGTGAATGCAAAGATAAACAGGACAGCCCAATGAAAAGGACACCACTAGCACACAGACACACACCTTCGCACAAAGAATCAGTGGGAGATGCAGTTTCCTGCACGTGCAGGAGTCCCAGAGATGAATCCTGAAATAAATCTTCAAAATTACTTTGTGTAGCATATGTATTAAATATGTGCAGGTGATTGGCACGGGCCTTTGACATACATTATTAAGGACAAAGACATGTCCCCACCACCAGAGGTTTAATGCCAGGAGGCATACGAGCCAAGTGTCTCTGATGAGCTGTCTCTGCAAAGTTTTATGTCTTTGGACTAAAGATTTGTCCTTTTGGGGCCACTTTTTCCTTTCAGACATAAATACTCTCCTTTCTTTAAACTTAGCCAACTTCAAGTTGGTGTGAAGAAGCCATCTGAGCTGGGAGTCAGATACCCAGCAGCCACTGTACCAAGGGCTGGGGGGAAGGCCAGGTGGCTGCAGGTGACCCTTTTCAGTTACTGTTCATTATGTTTAGATTGGCACTATTCTCTCCACTGCTTTGCCTTACTTATACAGTTGCAAATATTAAATTGACTTTATTGGAATCTTTTCCTGTCTTGTAAAATGTAGAGATTACAAGAGATGGGAGACTGAGGTCAGAAATAAGACAGCCACAATGGTCATAAATATTATTTGTAATGACCATCTTAAGGGTCACATGACAGAGAAAGTTTCTGTGTTTTCCATGAAAGGAGTCTAAGGGACCTTGGTCAGCACAGTTCAGCAGTGTGACCTGAATGAATGGGTTAATGAGTACATGATTGAAGTGACAATAAGTTGTATTTTTTTTTTCATTAGGCTCCATGGTTTGGCTGGATTCAAATGTCCTTAAAAATTATTCAGTAAAGCAGGTCACAAACTTAATGTAAAACTGTAAATCTTTTGAGAAACTATGAGAGGCAGTATTCAATGTCTATTTTGGCAATGAGTTTTCAGATTTGATGCCAAATGTGACACAATTCATAAAAGGATTGACTGAAAAACTGCACCTCGTTTGAGTTAAAAATTTATGTGCAGAAAGTAATTCTAATAAAACAGTGAAAAGAAAAATCTGTGGACCAGGAAAAAACTTTTGCATATTTGTAAACTATGTATCTAATAAAGGACTAGTATTCATGATATGTAAAATTCTCTTAAAAATCAAGAACTTTAAATGACATAATAAAGACAGAACAAGAAATGGCCAAAGACATGAGCATTTTTTTTCCTGAAGAGGATATAAAAGTAGAAAATAAGCACATGAAGAAAGTCAGCAGTGCTAGCTGTTGAGGGGAACACAAGACAAAACCACAGTGAAATGTCACCACACGTGGCTCAGAATGGCTGAAGTAAAAAATGGCGACAGAATTTGGTCACTCAGACACTGCTGCTAGAACTATACAACAGCAGAGCAACTCCAGAGAACACAAGAGAAGTACTTGGCATGTTTAAAAACTAAAAACGAGTTTAGTTTTAACCCAGCATTTGCACTCTTGAATATATATACGGGTCTCCTGATCACAGAAATGAAAACTTAGGTCCACAAAAAACCAGTACAGTAATGTGTAGTCAGCTTTGTACATCATAATCCCAAACTGGAAATGATCTTCTGGGCCTTCAGTGAGAGAAGAGTTCAACGATATCCCAGCTGTGCTATAGAATACTTCAAACAATGCCACGGATACTCACAATCACCTTGGCTGAGTGAAAAAGCTACTCTCAAAAGATTTGCAGACTGTATGATCCATTTGCATAACAGCTTTCAAATGGATAAATTACAGATTTGTGGAACAGATTAGTGGTTATAGGCTTAGGGGCGTGGTGAAGAGGGGGTAAATGTGCATATGGTTGTGAAAGGCCAATAAGAACGATTCTCATGAAGACAGAACTATCCTCTATCTTCCCTATGGAGCAGATAAATGAACTTGCCGAGGAGATGAAATTCCATAAACTAATACATGCGCACATATGCACACAAAGGAAAATCTGAGCGAGATCAGCAGATTGTATCATTGCCAGTATTCTAGCTGTTAACTTGCTCTATACTTTTGCAAATGCTGTCACTGAGAGAAACAAGGTAAAGGGCACACAGGACTCTCTGCACATGGATCTACAATTACATAAAAAAAATTTAAAGTTTAATTAAAACAATATTTGAGAAAAAGCAACAGGAACATTCAGCCTTTTGACAGTGTCCTGAGCTGGCATTTCCAGCTCACCTGTGAGGTGTCTATCATCCTCTTCCTGGAGCTTGTCTGCCTCCAGCAGCTCGTGGGAAACACTGGGCCCTGAAATGTCGTGCCTGAGGCAGAGAAACCAGTCCTGAAGTGGAGCTGATTGCAGGGCTGTTTGCTCACAGCCAGAATGCTGGCCATGGACCTCAACACTCAGGAAGGAATATACAAGCCACTGGGCCCAGGCGGTGGGGCCACATTCCTACCTATGGTACCTGGAGGAGGCTCCCTCACACCAGTGGAGAAGCTGTTGAAAATGGTAGATGGGCAGATATATGGAAACCATATGTCCATTTTACCCATGGTTTTGAGTCCTGGAGGCCAAGGTGGGGCACTCAAATTTCTCCACAGAGGCTCCTCTTTTGAGCTCTCTGTAGCTAGCATTAGCTTTGATAAGCAGCTTGAGACTAGGACCAGCTGTTAGGGATTCATTTCCAAAGGGAGGCAGCAATATTAAAAAATCTGAGGGAAAAGAATCCATTCAAATCTTGCACCTACAAAAAGGGCTAGAGTAACTGAATTAATTCCTCCAAGCTTTTATCCCCCATTCTTGATGCATAAGTGGCTCTGATTTCAACCAGTGAAAGAGGATGCAGTGACTAGTCCATGTGTTAGTCAGCTCTAGTTTTCACAGCAAAATACAATGCCTCGAGTTGGGTAAGAAACAAATTTATTTCTCATAGTTCTGGGCATTGAGAAATCCAAAGCCAAGACTCCAGTTTCTCAGGTTCTTGGTGAGAGCTCTCTTCTTCCTGGCTTGTGGATGGCTCCTTCCCTCCCTTCCTTAGTGTGCAGGCCTGGAGGAACAGAATCTTTCTTCTCAGACTGGAGTCCTGCCCTGCTGATCTCACTTAACCTTCAGGACCCTGGTTCTTTCTTGGGTAGTCACCTGAGGTTTGAGCTTCGATATAGGAGTTAAGGGAGCAAAGGGTAGTGTACTTGGGTAACTGTAAACATTTAGATTATACAGATGCTTGTAAATGGATTCTTTTATTAATATTCTGATGGTAAAAAAAATAGAGATCTGGTGAATTTTTCTAGCTTAATAAAGAGGAGAAATTTGTATATAAATAATGCAATGTTATCTTTCAAACCCAAGTCAGAAAAGGTACTGAATTTGAGGGAGTTTCTGGAAATCAGAAATTGAAAGTGTATCAAGAGCCTAGACAGATGTCTTCATCCACCTTGCCCTATCTCTGCTACCTGCTGTTGCTCTGGACTCATTTTCTACATCTTCTGCCCCACAGTTCCCAGGGTGCCATCCTATCTGTGCAGAAGACCGGCCTAGAATGTCCTCAGTTGCAGACTGGTTTCTAATTTCCAAGCACAGAAGTGAGATTTTGCAGCCAAGTAGAAGGTCCTCCCTTGCTGTAATCCCCAGAAGCTGGAAAACAGTGTTGACAGACGTTCTCTTCAGTCTCACAGGAGGGAAGCAGTCGTCAAAGAGAGGGAGGGAGGGAATGAATCATTCTATAATTACAAGAGCCTGCTTATAAAGTCTCTGCCGCTGCTTTCATAGTTAAGTCAAGCTTGGTTTCACATGCCCAGATGTGAATACGAGGTTTGATGCTAGTACACCAGCCCAAAGCTGGGTTGATCACACCCTGCCTTTGTCTACTTCCATGATGTCACTGACTTCTTTCAAATCCACTACATATGCTCGGCACACACTCCACCCACTTCTCTAGCTGGAGTCTGCTCCTGAGCCATTTCAGTAGTAGGACACTCAGACACGAGTGTCCCAGATGTGCCAGGAGACCGTGCCCACATCATTCCACACCATGACAGGGCTGAGTCTGAGTGGTCCCAAAGTTGTTCCATGATCTGAACCTCAGGATTTCCAAGCTCTCTGCAAATATTGAAAGGGCTGGCCTCTTAGGCAACACGGGGACTGTCCCGACCTCCCACCCCTATTTTATATTAGGACTTAAGTTTCCTCACCCAAGACTGTCTTTATCAGATGCTGCTCAGTAGTTCAGCTGATAGGCAGGGTCCTCCCTCCTCACTGCCCCCACACTTAGCCCACTACAACCTGGCTGGCCATGGAATGGTATAGACGCAAGAACCAGAGGAGATGAAAGACTCTTCGCCTCTCCATGCCTTTTGGTTGAGGAGCTCAGCAATTGTTGTACCTGGGACTGTGATGGTATCCAGTTCATTTTGATTGGATCTTGAAAACACTTGCTGCAAAAGTTCTCCTAACTTGCTTCATTTAGCAGACTTGCTTGGTTACCCAATGAGGCCCAGCCCCCTGTAGAACATTCTAGATTGAGGCTGTTGGCAGGGAGTGCTCATGTCCCATGTGAAGCATCTCCTTTGCTTAGTGTCCTGGCATTTTCCTGAAAATTCTCTCATAAACCAGAGACATTTTACAACATAAGGAAATAATATTGTTTCTATGAAAACTACCATGAAAAACTTGGTATCTTGTAAAGACTTGAAAAAGATTTGTCATAAAAATTGCTGAACAGTTATGTAGTCATTATGACTATGAAGAAAGGGAGGCAAAGTGATACACAATCTAGAAGACATCTGCACTCACAGTTAGCTCAGGTATCTTCAATTCTTTCTCTAAAAGAAAGCCAGGGGAAGGACGCACAATACTATGATGCCATCTTTATAGCAGAACTGGGAAAGGAGTGGGCTTAAAGCAGAAGCCATGATCTGGCTCACTGCAGGTAGGTACAAGTATACTCATATTAATTGTTATGTGATTTAAAATAAAATATTGAAGCTCTTTATGGATTTTTAAAATGTTCTCAGATTCACTTCATTTTCATTTAGCTAGTAAACTCTAGAACTAGAGGTTTCTGGGCAGTTCCTTTCTATCATTAACTTGAGAGCCTATGAAGTGGTTTTACTGGCAGGAGTTCTGAGGTGTGAGCAGGGCGTGATATTTGAACTTCTAAGCTCCAGTATCCTCACCTGTAAAGCAGGGGGTATAGTAAATGTCTCATAAATGTAGTAGATTTCTTTTCAGTGCTTAGCACATCTAGCACTTATGAAGCATTTACTAGTGCAGACTGAACAAATAGGACTGGGTTTAATTAATCCACAAGGACATTAGGGTTTCAGTAAACCTAGCCTCTTGCCTCATCAGGCTTCTCTGTACCAGCATTGACCAAAACATTCTACACAGGCTAGACTCGATGTAAGTAAATAACAAGCATGCCTTTGATATAAAGCATGTACTTCTTCCCAGTAGCCTGTGAACCTTTTCTAAAAGCTGATGCACACAGGTGTCCTATTGTGAGACATGGGCTATGTGAGAATCCACTGATCATGTCCCATTGGCTACTTTAATGTGTGACTATATTGTAATATGCGTGTTGTTATGAGATAGACAGACTGCAAACTGACTTAAGAAAGCTATCTTGACTTTGTTTTGATCACATACTCCTCTCATATCCTCAGACCCTTACAAAATCTCAGCCTTTCACTCTAACAGGCTCCACTGTAGTGGAGCAGCTCTGGAAGCCCTAGAGAAGAGAAGAATGAAGTTTGTCTGGATTTGGGAGAGGGGTGACTCAGGAAACATCTCAAAGGAGGTAACATTGGGCTGAATTGTGACGAGCAAAAGGATGGTCTCCCAATAGACAAAGTGAGAAGGGCTATCCAAGACAGTCAGCTCTGTGTACGGGGTCTGGATGCCTGGTCAGAAAGAGAAATGAGGAGGGGGAGCCAGACTGGCCATCGAGCCAAGGAGCCCTGAGGGAGGAGGAGAGTCCCTGGAAAGGCTGTTAGAATCCGGAACACAGAAAACCCAGCCTCAGCTCCAGCCCAGGACACCTGGAGATGCCCCTTGGACAACGTCATCTTACTGCAACTCTCTGCTCTGAAGTAATGCAGAACTCTAATCCATACATTTTCTCAGATACACGATTGCTTTTGGGTACAAATTAACAGAAAACCATTCTGCAAATTGCTCTTTCACTACTTTTGCCATATTTTTGAGTAGATAGTCGGAAGCCCTTCCAAAACTTTATTGCCAGCAATATGGAAAATGATTAACTCCTTTAGGTAATGCTTGTATTAATTTTATATTAATTACTTCAAAATAGTGCTGCTAGAGATTAAACTACCAGGGCAGAACATGGGAGTGATAATCCCAGAGGCTGCAGAACCTGGAGGAAATGTGGCTTGGCAGATGCTCATGCACGCTGGGGCCCCCTCTGGGCTGCTGCACATATTCTCTGGATGCTGCTCCGATTCCACCTTTCAAATGCCATCTGCACAAATATCCCTCACCACTGAAGGTGCTTCTCACATACCAAGATTTGGTTCACATCAATAATGTCATCTAGGCTCAGGGGAATGGGTTTGCTTTTCCATAGGTGTCGTCTTTGGCATGATTTCATTAAAGGGCCACATCCCTTCTTCACTCAGTGGGCACACCAGGGCCTCACCTTTACCTCCAGGTGCCCTGGGCTGGGCCTGGATTTCCTGTGCTCTAGATTCTAACACAGCCTTTCCTGAGAATCTCCTCCTCCCTGGACCAGCACTTCCTATTCTGTGCCCCAGACACCCTGCGTGTTTTGAAGGAACAGTGTTAGGTCTTGTGAACCTCTAGTTTGTACATTGAGAATCGATGCTAACTGCTCAGGCAGAGGCGGCTTTGAACTCAGGCCTTGAAGGGAAGGGAGGGGAGGTGCTCTGCTCAGGGCCATAACCATTCCCGGAAGCCCCAGGAGCAGCCCTGGAGGGTGGTGCCCAGAGACCCACCCATGACCGGAATCTCCTTAATTGTCTGGAAAAGACAAGCAATTCTGCTCTCCTTTCAGAAATGCAGAGTTTGTTCAAAGCATGAACATTTTATACATAATTAAACAACATGCAAGAGAAAAAGGGAAGTTGTTGAGCATGAGGCTCCACACTTCTCCTTACGACCTAGGAGCATGGCAGAACCTTCCTGCTTGTATGGGCACTGGCTGTGAAAAGGGAGAAATGAAAAGGAGTGCGGCATGAGGGAGGGGCTGTGCCGTGGACCCAGCTCTGTCGCTCACTGACCATGGAAGTGAGCCATTTCAGCTCCTCTGGCTGAGATCATGCCTGACTCACAGGGCCTCAATACTGAGTTGAGGTGTAGGGTTGAGGGTGCCTCGTTTCCTCGATGAGGAAAAAGAGGCACTAAAAAGTTCAGTTAGCTCCTTCAGATAACAAGCCTCATGAGAGATGGTGAGGCATAAACCCAGATCCCAGATGGCTCTATTTTAATTTGGGGAGCAATTGCAATAGGTTTGGGACACTAGCAGAAAAGGAGCGATGCACAGGAAGTGTTTTCGGCCGCTGTGTTGGCACCATGTACTCACATGACCTCTGGGCTTCCTCATGCCTTATCCACAAATAGACATCTTTCTGGAAGCCATGAGCCCCATGAAGTGGCTCCCATTTCAGCTGATGTCTGAGAACTGGCCAGGAGCCCAACCCAGACACAGCCCTAGACATGGTCTCTCAAGTTAGGAAAAGGAGGATGGATGGACTAAGAAAGACTGATGTGGGATGATCACTGACATAACTTGACCCTGGGAGAGACTCAGGGAAGTGAGGCTTCAAATCAAGAATTAGAAAGAGCTAAACATCAGAAAGGGTCAGAAAGGAGACAAATTCACTAGCAAACTTCCATGTGGCCCAATTAATAGGGGCTTCTGAGTCCTGCTTGGTGATAGGTGCTCCAGGATAATAGGCTGGTGAAAGTAGAAGTCACTGGTCCCCTGATATTCCTTTGTGCTTCTAGGATGAGGCAAGACTAATAGAGATGGTCTGCACCTCCAGAATCAGCAAATATTAGGAAGATCAAATAAAATTTCCAGTCATTGAAATGCCCTGCTTCTGTGGTGAATTGGGATCAAATCCTTTGAAATCCTTAAGCCTGAGGCTAGTGGGCTGTTCACTCGCATAATGTGCTGCCTGGGAGCTAACCCCGCACTGGGGAGGGAAGAGGCCATCCGCAGGGAGGCCTGTAGGGAGAAAACACAGATAAATGTGTTGTCAGGATGTTTTTAATCAGTGATCTGAAACGCAAAGTCTCAGCGGCAAGGCAAATTTAAGTGTTAAACTTTTTCTTTTCTGTTCCCATTTGGCTGTTTTCAATTTTATGTACAATCTGAACAACCTTCTTCGGGGAGTGGCTGGCAAATGCTTGGGCTGGGAGAAGCAGTGTGACCCTGATTGTGGGGTGAGGGCAGCAGGCAGAATCTGGAGCCCTACTACACTCTGGTGCTGGACACCCGCCAGAGAGACTGTGTCTACTCCGACTTAGTCAATGCTTACTTAGGGAAGATGAAACAGGGCCCTTCATGAGCCTCAAAAGGCACGCCTGGTGCAAAGCTAGGATTATGTTAAGTTCTCAATTCTTATAAGTTTCTTGCTGAAGCATAAAAATAATGTTTTTAATGTTTTTGTTCACTCTGTATATTCAACAGAGTGGCAGATCATCAGAAAGACAGACATATAGTTCAAGTTTTCCATTGGCTACGGATTCCAGGACTTTCAAAGTTTATGGACTAGCATGAACATCAACCCAGATCCATGCTGTCCTAATGCACAGAATATGTAAGCCCTCAGCCCTTCTCTGGCAGGGGATACTCTCAACTCAGTTATTCCAGGATTCACAGAGACAGGATTAGAGTGAATGAGCTCAATCAAAAATTATGAAACAAACAAGGGAAGAAGCCATTGAGTGAGAGAGAGAGAGGGAGAGAGAGAGCGCAGAAATACAAAGCATCCTTCAAGGGAGGAGATGTGCAGTTTCCTCAGACCAGGGGACTGTTGTATCACCACTATAGCTTAGAAAATACATATGTTTAAAAAATTTGTTTTAAGTTAGGAATAAAAAGTAAGGTAGAATCAATATCTTCTCAAGAGAGCAGATATTTTACAAAAAAACAAAACAGAATCTGCAGAAGTAAAAAATAGAGTTCACAATCAAAGCCACAGTTGACAGGCAAGATGGTACATATGCACACAGCTGAAGAAATAATCAGGAGACTGGAGGTTAGATTTGCATATATTTGCCTGGAATGTGAGACAGAAAAATGACATGGGTAAATGTAGGAGAGGTCGGGAGATGTGGAACCGAAAACGCGCAATTCTACTCAAGCCTAACAGGAGTGTAGGAAGGCTGGGCTAAGGGGAGACCAGAAGGAGTTAGGGTGAGGCAGTATTTAACTGGATATAGATTTCCCAAGTTGAGAGATAGATAAGTTATGCAATTAAATCTCAGCAGACTTGTCTTATTAGATATAGATGATATAGAGATGGATGAATAGATAGACAGAGAACTTAAGATCAAGAAAAGACCATATATTCTTCAACAGAATGTTTGGAACACAGAAATGACTATTGGCCTCTTAATGACTCAGCAAACAATAAATAGCACTTGTGCTGTCTTATTTTCTTGTTGCTGTAATAAAATACCTGACACCCACAAGGTAAAGGAGGACAGATTTATTTTGTCTCACAGTTTATATTGGTTTCAGGGTATAGATGGCTAGTCCTCAAGCAGGATGGCACGGCAGATGGGCCCAGTAGAGGAGAAGCTGTTCATGACGTGGCAGGCAGAAAGCAGAGAGAGGGATCAAGGGAAGAGGACACATATGTGTGTTTACATCCTTCCAGGCCACACTCACATATTCCACCTCTTCCCATCAGTTTTAAACTCTCAACATCCCACAGAGCTGTAGACTCATCAATAATTAATCCAGTGGCACGTGTCATGCACCAGTGGAAGTCCAGTCTACCCATGAGTGCAGGAGGTTTTGGGGGACATCTAGAAGAAGCCATAATGAGATCATCTCATTTGACCTCAATACAGTAAAGTTAGAAGTAAATCCTCAAGTGCAATTTTCTGACTGACGTGGAAATGTTAGTATAACTAATGTTGTGGCCCAGCAGAACATGGAATTGACTCAGCTGGATTGCCTTTCTTGTAGCACATGTAATAAAATAGATGAAACCTGTTGGAAATAGATAGCTTCTTAGTAAACTCTAGCTCCTGCAATTAAGCATAGTCTCTCTATTGCTCTAGATAACGTGTGGCCACTTTCCTCCCTGGCTGTTTTCTAAGCAATTGCCTTTTGTGTGTATAGCTGTGATCACACTGTTTGTACAAATTTAGATGACGTGCATTTCTTTATATCATGTTCTACTCCCATTTTTCAAAGCATCCATTATAGCCCTTTTTTAAAACTTGTCCTTCTGCTCTCAGTCTGCCCCCTCACTCCGTCTCTTGGCCTCCTGCCCTTTCTGCTTTCACAGGACAGTAATTCCCTGGAAGGAAATGATTCTCATTTCCGTTATAATGTGCTGCTTGTTTTCTGCCTAGGAAGTTACTTAGCCAGCCAGGCAGCCTGGGTCTGTCTTGAACCCCATCTGGGTTGTTATGAAAGATGCATTTCATATGTGGCCTACTTGTCAGTGCTTTCTCCCACTGCCATGAGTCTGTCTTTGAAGAAAATGCACACATAAGTTACTCCTAACTGACTGGCATTATTCAGATGAAGAGAACAATGACAGGGACTTACAACAGACCCTTCAGTGTCTTCCGAGGCGGTGATTTACGTGTTTATCACATTGAATTGCCAAAAACTTCTGTTGAACTGAGTCTCAAAGAATGAATACAATATGCTTCAGATCTCCAGTTGCCACTTTAAGTTGAGTGTCTAGGCCTTCCTCTGACTCTCATTTCATCAAAATCAGACTGGTTGGGCTAGTAAGATTAAAAACCTCATGTGGCCTGGGGTCTGAATATTTACACGAGCATGCTAAGCCTTGTGGATTTTCTAAATATTATTGCTAGCATTTGTACAGATTTTGTTGTGCCTGAAGCTAAATTAACATTTAAGTTCATTTTACCCTGCTAATCCTTGACCATAATATCCCAATCTGGAGACCGAGAGAATAGAGTTTTCTGAAGGTGACCTCAGACTTAGCAAATGGGATCTTGTCTGAGTTCTACATGACCCTGGAAGAATCACAGTATTTTCCTAAACTTGTGTCAACTGCAAAAGGGAATTTATAAACACAGCCAAATCAGGAAACTGTTCTGAAGATGGAAGAAGACAAGACATAATGCAGAAAAATAGGTTTAAAAAGTCTATCTTTCAAATTAGGCTGAAAGTCATGTTTAATGTTTTCAAAGTGGAGATATATATATATATATATATATATATATATATATATATATATATACATGAATATATGGCCAATAATCTTACTTAATCTGTACATAACCTAGGATTTGTCTATTTTATTTCCCCACACAATATCCCACAGACACTGTTATTAACATCCACCAAAAATGATTTGGGGAAATGTTTATGTGGAACATTCTTGCAAAGCCTTCTATGAATGCTACATTAATTGGTCCCCTCCTCATCTGGAGGCCACAGACCACAGCACCTACTCTCATGACCCAGCTTCTTCCAGCTCCACCTCCACTTCTATTCTGCAGGCTGCCTCAGGGTTCAGAGGCAGACATCACATTGCCTTGCTGAGCAGAACTGCAGTACCTCCCCAGATCGAACACCAACTGTCAATCATAAGTGGGGGTAGGAAGCCCTATGATAAATTGATGCACTTTGAGCAGCTCATTTCTGTTCTTCTGCTGCCAGAAAATGGGGGCAGCATGGGAAACAGACAGACAGAAGCAGGAGGGTCCTGCTGCAGCTCCCTCACTAGTAAGCAGTGCCACCTGGATGTCAAAGGCGCAGGTATTCCGAGTCTGGGTTCATGGAGGAGGCTTAAGTATTTTGCCACCCAAAATTCCCAAGAGGATGGCTAGCCTTCTCAATGATGCTCAGTCTCTGCTTTAGATTTGTGTTTCCTGAAGAGGCCAGTGCAGCAGGACACTACGGCAGTGGCTTCTGGAGGTCAGGACTCTTTGTGGAGCTACTGTCCAAACCAAGTCCAGCACAGCATCACTGAAGTGAGCAGCACTTCCTGCAGGCCAGGCACTGTGCTGAACACTTTTCTGAGGTGGGGGAGTGGGTAGCAAATTTATAGTTCATCTGGGTTCCCACAGCAGAAACCTTGGTTAACTGCCCAATCTGCTACCAGGACTCAAACACTCACTGTGTGTTTCTGCTGAGGGTGACAGGGAAATCTCTCCCCTCCTTCAACATAGCCTTCTGCCAGAGTTACCCTTTCTTCACTGACAGTAGTATCCAGTGCCTTGTCCGCGAGGAGCTCCTGCGGCACAGCCTCCCTGCCCCAGTTAGTATTTATCTAATAGTAGTGCGGACAGTGTCGTGAGCAAGCCAGAGAGAGCTTTCAACTCCATTAATTACAAGGCTCAAAAACTCATTTAGGTTGCTGTAATAGGAGGTGAGAACCAAGCCACACTATAGCTTCTGTCTCAGGATGCTTGGTTTTTACAGTTGTACTTTGTTTTGTTTTGAACACAAGGGGTTGGACCTGAGGTCTTTGCTCTGAGCTATATTCCCCAGCTCCTTTTCAAATTTTTATTTTGAAATCAGGTCTTATTAAGTGATTAATTTGCCCAAACTCACAGTCCTTCCACCTTAGCCTCCCAGTGTGCTGGGACTGCTGCTGGCATGTGCCACCATCACTATGCCCAGCCTCAGGTTGGAATGGCACCCACAGCTCCAGGCCCCAGCTTGATGAGGACCTCTGTTCTCATTGCTCTTCCAGGAACAAACGCTAATCCCATGTGAGAATACACAGCAGCAGAGGAGCTTCAAAAAGATATGATGTGCCCCCACCCTTAGGGATCAAGGGAAATCAACCCACAAAGGGGAGAGGAGGACGAGGATGTGGAGAAGGCAGAGGAACTGGTGACATGTCTAGTATAACTAAATAATGAGTCTAGCTTTACATTGCCTGGTAAGAAAAGCACAAGAAAAGTAACATTTACAGATGTCTTGTGAGTTTTCTTTATGAATAAAAAAAATCTTATTTATAAATGAGTTTAGAATGTTCAAATATGAGAAGTAATTTGTTTGGGATTCAACTCTATGTGTAGAGTTGTTCATGAAAGACATGAACTCCATGTGTAGAATTGAATTAAGTCTCTAGCTTTAACCGTGACTATAGATATCCTCCCTTTTTATTGTTCTTTCTGCTAATTAGAGCTGGAGATATTAAGCTTTATTGCTTTAATCCTGTGGTTGTCCTAGAGTCCCGGGTTGTCAGTTGCTGGAGAGGTGATTTAAGGCAAATACATGCTATTTGCTCTTCTTCAGTAAAAGGGTGATGAAATTTTTATATTTGAGAGAGGGAGAGAAAAAGATACTTTTTCTATTGCATCTAGGTGCCCTTGCTCAGCAGGGCAGGGCAAAAAGGACTTGGACCATAAAACAATCCCCCAGAAGGATGAGGTTAACCTTCTCCTGTACTCTCTGTTGGGGCTAAGAATATTCACCAACTGACCTGGGAACCAGGAATCTACATATGGGAAGAGAGATAGGGAGGTGCTGTGGGGATACTGCCCTCTGGCCAACCAAAGGGTCTGAAGAAGTGCTAAGTATCCAGAGAATGTGATACATCCTGGACAGAGTCAACACATCCGGGGACAGAGTGGAGAGAGGTGAGGACCAAGAGAGGCCCCAGCAGCGGGCGGGGGATTTTAGCTCAGTGGTTCCGGCACCTGTCTTGCAAGTGCAAGGGCCTCGGTTCGATCGCCGGTAACCACATACCATACTGGGCGTGGAGACTCACTCTAGCAGCAACCAGTACCACATACCACAGTGCCGGGCGTGGTGGCCCACACCTGTAATCCCAGCACTTGGGAGGCAGAGGCAGGAGGATTGCTGTGATGTGAGTCTGAGGCTGAGCTCAGGGCCAGCCTGAACCACAAAGTGAGATCCTGTCTCAAAAAAAAATAAATAAAAAATAAATAAATAAAATAAAGAGGCCCTGGAGGTGAGCAGCAGGGTTTTCCCAGGGGCAGAATCAGCAAGGCTGGCAGAGGCAGGGAAAAAGGTCACTTCAAGGCACCTGCAATCCATTTCAAAAGTAAGCAGGGTAAATGTGCTGAACTGAAGAACAAATGGACAAATTGCAGAAATTAGTCAAATTACAGGTCATCATAGACCACGTGATGTGATCTCTGCAGAAAAATGATGGTAGGTGGGATTTAGACAGGAAGAAAGATAAGTCTAGAAAATAAAGATAAGGAAGAACCACAAGTGATCAGAAAGGTTTTGTAAGTATGAAAGTCAAACACCAGCAGAAACTAATTAAACTTTAGAAATTTGTCTTATCCCAAGTACTGATATCTAGAGTATGTAAAGAACTCAAAATCTGGACCTTTAAATTTAAAGAACTAGGCATTGGAAATGAATAGACAGTTCTCATATGAAGTACAAACAGCAAATATATATAATGTGTGTGCATATATGTATGTGTGTATATATATATATATATATATGTGCATATATGTGTGTGTGTGTGTAAATGAATAGACAGTTCTCATATGAAGTACAAACAGCAAATATATATAATGTGTGTGCATATATGCATGTGTGTATATATATATATATATATATATATGCATATATGTGTGTGTGTGTGTGTGTAAATAAAGAAGGTGTAGTTTTTATATATAGTGACATACTAATCTCCCATACAGGATAAACTTGAAAGCTTTCTAGGCAAATGTATGCATTTGAGACCATACTCTTAAGTGAAATAAATTGAACACATATGTTGAAATAACAGATTTTTTCTCTGCTATGAGAAATTTAAAGAGTAAATAAGAACCAAAATATATAATAGATATTGGGAAATGAAAGAAAATGTTCAGATAGCAAGGGGAGCAAGGAAGGGGAAAGGAAGGAGGAAAGAAAGAGAAAAGAAGGAAAAATGGAGATGCTTTTCTAAATTAGCTGCTCAAGAAGCATTGAAGGGAAGGAATTAGAGGAAAAGAGGGCTCAATATACACCATGTACAGATATACATTCTCTATGATGAATGTGATGATTATGTATACAAAAATGTACCAATAAAATTAATTTAAGAAAATAAATGTGTCTTGTCTCTCATTTTATTTCAAGAATATTGAGACGAGGACTCCTATCTTAATGTTTGCTTTCCCTTTCCTCTCACTGCAGTAACACTGAGCAATCTCTATTTACAAACAGAGTCCTCGGGACGCCACCAGCACCTGTGAACTGAAGCCACACAGCCCAGTGTAGATGGGAAGAGGGAGCCAGAGATCTTCAGGAGGGAATTTCACGGTGAGAAATGAGCAGGTGAATGCAGCCACCTAGTAAGACAAAACGATACTGAGAGGAGGTTTTAGATCTGTTGGGATTTGGAGTGAGAATTAGTTCTAGGTTGAGAAAAGAGCAATAAAACATGTCATTGTAATCATATGGAAATACGAATGATTTCATACAAAAATCTATAAGAAAAGATATGTAATTATAATATACTGCTTGACTCAGCAGAGTATCCTATTTACTGAATCGTGGTAAATGTATTACACGACCATAATTAAGAACTGAATATTGACTTTTCTAGAATAATTATGTCATTTTGAGAGTTTCTGTTAAAGAGAAGGACCTATAGTCTTCAGTGGAAAATCTTCTGAAATCCTCAGCTCTGAACACAGATTATTAGACATTTTAGAAGCAGAGAATTCACTATTCCTAGCTGGCTTTCATTCAAGTTGTCCAATTCAACTTTCAGCGCAGAGATAACACACCATAATTTTTTTTCCTTTGAAACACATGAAATCTCCTGATATATTTACTATCAGAAACATTATTTTCTGAGGACCCCTTTGTGAGCAATAGTGTCTAATTTCCTGTGAGTTTTATAACCTTCAGATAAAATCAGTTAAACATGTTTCATGGTTCTACCCAGTCTCCTCCCCAGTGGATGTCTTCGATCTCTCAAAGTGGAAGTTCTAGTAACAGCACTCAAAGCAAAAATGTCCCAAACACCAGGTCTTTGACCAAAGAGCAGTCATGCTCCTGAGTCTTCTTTGAGACCCATCTGTGTACTCCATTGTAAAAGCCAGGTTCAGAAAGAACTTTCTAAGTTAGTTTAGCAATAACTTGCCTATCTTGGTATCTCATCACCCCTCAATATCTGATCAATTCTTTTATTCTCCACTATCGTTTTGGGGGATTCTGTGAGGTGAACTGAGTCAGAATTCCTCTTATCTTTGATGTTTCGTTTTAGTAGTTTTCCATTCTCTGAGCCAAACCTGTTCCTTTAGTATAAACTACCACTTGCCCATGTTATATGCCAAGGTCATATTTATATTCCATGTTCTATTTTCAATGTAAAACCTGAAGCTATAAAATTGATTAAAAGAAAGCATAATGAAAACAAGGCTCCTCTGTATTGACCTTGGCAATTTTTTTTGACAGAATATCTCACCAGAAACACAAGCAACACAAAGCAAAAATAAACAAGTGAGAACACATCAAACTAGAAAATTTTCCATTGCAAAAGAAACTATTGACAAACTGAAAAGGCAGCCAGTTTGAGTGGAGGATATATCTATGACCCATGTGTCAACTAAGAGATTGAGATATACATGTGTATATAAGACACACACATAATGGAACATCATTTAGTCATCAAAAGGAGATTATGCCTTTTCCAACAACATGGATGAACTTGGAAAATATTATACTAAATGAAATAAACCAGACACCAAAAAAACAAAAAACAAAAAAGCTAGTGCACAATCTCATTTATATGAATCACCTTAAAAATGAATTCCTAGGGGCCAGAGATTTAGCTCAGTGGTTCCAGAGCTTGACTCGCAAGTGCAAGAGCCCAGGTTCGATCTCCAGTAACCACATACAACAATGTTGGGCATGGAGATTCACACCCACCAACAATCAGTACCATATACCACAGCGCCGGGCATGGTGGCTCATGCCTGTAATCTCAGCACTTGGGAGGCAGAGGCAGGAGGACTGCTGTGAGCTCAAGGCTGAGCTCAGGGCCAGCTTGAACTACAAAAGCGAGACCCTGTCTCAAAAAAAAAAAAAAAAGTGAGTTCCTGGAGACAAATAAAGATAATGATTACCAGAGAGGAGCTGAGGATGAGACAGGAGATGGAGAGATTTAGGGGAAAGGGGAGAAAGGGGCTCAACACTGCCATTTGTAGAATGATTGAGAACAAATGGACAACATGTAGATACAGGAGATACAGTTAATAATATTGTATTATATATCAGAAATTCAATGAGGTTTTTTTTAAATTCTTAGCATGCAAAATAATTGTGAGATGAAAGATATAGTACTTTATTTAATATTAGTATTGATATATATTCATGCTTACACTCTAAATATAAGCAATAACATGATTTAAAAATCCCTCTGTGTGTCCATATATTCTCATTATGTTTAACATTTCCTGTATTCTTAATCAAGATATTTTCTTCAGACCATCAGTGCCAGTTTCCCTCTTTTACCCTCCACCACCTGTGTCCCAAGCCTGCCTTTGCAGTCTTCTTCATCGGCACACTCCTTCCACACCCAGCTTGCCTGCATTAGTTAAGATTCGTGTCATCACATTCCAGCATCAGTGCAGCAGGCCCTGGAGATGCGTCGCAGCTCGGGCCCAGTCTCATCTGTTCTGCTGTCTAAATCTAGAGCAGTGTTTGACAACTGTAATCTATCAATAGCCTTTAGCAAAAGTGCAATTACTTATCGTTGTATACAAGTTTCTTTAAATCCCTAGACATTGTTTCATTATTTCCTTTGTCACATCTTATAGTCCTATCAAGTAGCTGCCAGCTGACCAGCAGCCAGCCAAGGTGAAATTCTGCCAGGTTTGTAGGGCTGGCGCCATGGCTTACGATGCTAATTACACATTAGACATCACTGTCTGCCGTACTAACTAACCAAAGGCTTTTGCACTGCTGACCAGGAGATGCTCAGAAAAAAAGATCAAATTAAATTAAAAGGCATACAAATAAAAAAGAAACAAGTTTAAAACAATGATATAATATATTAGCAAATAAAATAAAAACAGTGAGATTAAAAGTTCTGGAAATAGCAGTTTTGGCCCAACTAATAAAGAAAAAAAAATAATGATATATATTATCAGTATTAGGAATGAAAGATGGTATATTGCCTTACTCGATCAGGACATTAAAATTATATGTAGGGAACATAAACAATATAATAACAAATATAGTAGTTTAGTCTAAGTGAGTAAGACAAAATTTAGCAATTGACAAAAATACAGCTTTTTTGTTTTTGTTTTGCTTTGTTTTTTTTGGTACCAGGAATTGAACTTAGGATCTTATGCTTGCAAGACATGTGTCAGAATCACTGAGCTAAATCCCTGGCCAAATATATATAGTTTTAAAAGACAACTATAGGTGACTATCACTTACAGATATTAATGCAAAAGTTATGAATTAAAAAGATGATGACAAAATGACCCAAACAAAATGATAACAAACTGGCATCTCAAAATATGTTACTTGGGGCTTCAAACTGAATGAAAAGAAAAAAAGAAAGAAAATGCAGAACTTAAGCCTACATTTTGTAGAAAGAAGCAGAAAGTCAAGCATCACCCTGCAGAGCTCAGAGGAACTGTGCTCTAGACCTTTATTTGTTCTTTGGGCTCATTTGTTTCACATAAAATTATTTTACTTTCCCTCCAAATTGCCTACAACCCCTACCTCCCTATCTCTACAAAGATGATTCATAAGATTCAACCATCTGGCCTTCTTTGACTTTTAACATTTTGTGTCACTCCTACACACTTATTAATGTTAATAAATATGCGTGCCTTCATTCTGTTACTCTGTCTATTGCCAGTTCACTTCAACAGAATCAATTTTTGAACTTTCAGGAGGAAAGTTTGACTTCTTTACAAATATATAAAATAGATGATGCACTCAGCCTAGTAGGGTCTGCACTGAGAAAGCAAACTAATTCAACATCTAGAGTCAATCAATAAAAATTCACCATACTAACAGACAAAATAACAAAATCTATCACCCCGTGGATTCAAGAAAGCCTCGAAAAATTTGACATCATTCCTGTTTTTCAAAAAATATCTTTCAAGTTAAGCATACAAGCAGAGTTTCTTAACTTGATAAAAAGCATGCATCAATAGAAATAGAAATAGCAATAAAACTAAAAATAATATCAATATTAAAAGTGTAAAAGTGAATCATTTCTATCTAAGAACAAAGTAATTCAAAGTTCTTATTTGAAATTATATTAGTTTTTAGCCAACACAATAAAGTGACAAAGAGAATGAAAAGAGAAAGATAGACACAGATATACAGAGAAAAGAAACTCTGTAAATATATCTTCATAATAAATAAGTTTAGCAAATTTACAAAATGCAAGACCAATATTTATATGTCCTAGAGACAAATAATCCAAAAATTGAAATAAAGCATCATTGCCTACAATAGAACCAAAGAACATGGAAGTTTTACATGCAGTACTTCAAAATATCTGCAAGTTTTGTGTGCTAAAAAATATAAATCATACACCTTTGAAAAGGAACATATCTAGAAACACTTGTTTATTTTCTTCTGAAGATTTTACAGAAATGTGATTTTGTATTGTCATTAAACAAATTCATCACTTGCACTGCCATAGGCTTATTCATTTGGTGAATTTCTAAACAAGTTTGCAGTTTCCCACATTTTCCACATCTCCCCAATCTCCTTTGAAGCAGGGGATTCCTCTGCCTTCTTCCCCCTCTGTGGATGAAATCTCCATAATCTCTTGCTCTTGGGAGACAATCGCCCACAATCCTGCAGCCAGAGAACAAGAGAGAGGAACCACTGGCTCAGCTGTGATCACGTGATGTTTGGCATCACCTGCCACTATTTCAAGACAGCACTCATTTATCAAGCTAAAATGTATTAGAAATGTTTGCTAATCTTGTAGGACTCTCAGAACAAGTTACTTACAACCCATGAGGTTACTGCACATCTGTGCAGTGGAACATTACCCTAAAAGAAAATCAAACAAACTACCCATCCATGCAACAATAGGAATGGCCTCCAAGTACCTATGCTAAGTGCATGAAATTAAGCTCAAAAGTCTGCTAATTACATTATTCCACTTATGTGACTTCTGGGAAAGATAGGATTATAAGCTTGGAGAACAGAAAAACACTGGGCAGGAGTAAGGGAGAGATGAAAACTTAACTAGCCAGTCACACCAGGGAATCTTGGGGACAACCAACATGTTCAATATCTCATTGTAGTGTTGATCACATAATTATATTTGTTTATCAAAACTTGTAGGAGTATATACTTAAACAGGTGACTATTCCTGAATATAATTTTTATTATACAGTAATCCAAAAACATCCTGTAAATATAAAGACTATGAAGAAATACATAATCTGAATAGCCTCCTCTAGCAAAGAAAATGCATTTGAAATTAAGTGCTTTCCCATAAATAAAATTGTAATCCCAGACAGCTTTGGTGCTGAAGTCTAAAATTTAAGAAATAAAATATAATTCTCTAACTTGAACTCTTTCATAAAATAGATGTGGAAAACTTACAGTCAGTAATAACCTGATTCCACACCAAACAGAGCTACAACAAGGAAAGGATACCACACTATGCATTCATTTCATAAATACAAAAATCTTCAACAAATATCAGTAAATTAAATCCAACCATATACAAGGAGATTATACTCTACAATCAAGAGGTATGCAAACAAAAATATGAGGTTAATTTCATATAAAAATAGATCATGCATTCACTATCTTAGCAGAACAAAAGGAAGATAATGTGTTGATTAATGCAGAAAAGCACTTATTTTCACACAAGTACCCATTTATGACAAAATTCAACACCCATTTAGGATAAAAGCACTCAGTAAACTAGGGTTACATGATAACTTCCTCAAACTCATAAAATCCTAGAGTCATTATCATTTTCAGTAGTAAAAGGCTAAATCCTTTCTTCAAATAATTGTGAACAATGGCCTGGGGATTTAGCTCAGTGGTTCCAGTGCCTGTCTTGCAAATGCAAGGACGGGGGTTTGAGTCCCTGGAAACCACATACAATACTGGGCGTGGAGACTCACACCCAGCAACAATCAGTACCACCTACCACAGTGCCGGGTGTGGTGGCTCACACCTGTAATCTCAGCACTTGGGAGGCAGAAGCAGGAGGATTGCTGTGATGTGAGTTTGAGGCTCAGCTCAGGGCCAGCCTGAACCACAAAGTAAGACCCTGTCTCAAAAAAACAAAACAACAACAACAAAATAATTGCAAACAAGAAAAGGATCCTTATGATCCAATTTATACTCTTGACAAAAATAATAGGGGAAGAAAAATGTCAGATTGAAACAGAAGAAACTAAATTATCTTTATTCATTGACAAACTATTTTTACATTAATAAATCCCAAGGTATATACAAAACAAACTACTAAAATAAATGAGTTGATTAAGGTCATAGAATTCAGTTCAGCATAAAAAATTATCTCTCAAAACAACAGTCAGTTACAAAACAATAAAACAAATAACAGTGACAAAGTGTCAAAACACAAAATAAGAAAATTTAACGTGACAGGTGTTACAGTGACAGCTACAAATGGTTACTCTGAGAAGTTAAAGAGGTGTAATTAAAATAAGATTTATTATGTTTGTGGATCAAAAGACTAAATATTATTGTAAATTGTTTTCAAATTCATTTATAGAGTCAAAACAACTCCAATGCAAATTCTTGCAGTTGTTCTTATATTGGTAGAAATAGAATAGCTAAAATAATTTTTAAAATAATTATATTAAAACATATATAGTACCTACCTCAAGGTTTATCTAAGGTAATAATCAGGCATAGGTATATCATACATTTTAATGGAAGAGAATTAATATTTTGACATAGATGCTGAAGTAATTGAACTCTAGTACAGTATACCTCTGTGAAGTTGTCATTCAGAGTGCACAGCCTCATTCATTTCCACATTTTTTCTTAGAACCCAACTAATAATTGTCGTTGAAATCCCTCCCAGTTTAGTGAAAAGCACACAAACCTCCACCTCTCTCCCTTACAATTGCTTTTTTGGGCGAGGTTTGCAAGTAGCCAATCCCAAGGCATTATTCAGTTCTCCTTGCTGCTAATTGGCTGCAGCCTTGTAACCCACCTCTTGAAAATGCACCAGCATTCCTACATCATAATACATTACTGTATCTTGTAGCTATCTCAGGTGTTCTCAAGTTTGTTTGTTATTTGTTCTTTTTTTTTTTTTTTTTCTTAAACCCATAAGATCCCTAAGGTGCTGCCAAAAACATCTTGCACTGTCTAGGGCTATTTTAATACAGTATTTTTTAAAAATTAAAATACATAACCATCAGAGACACAGTATATTTAAAGTTTAAGCTATGGAAATAGGCATTTTTCTGACCTTATCTGAAATTTGTTGTTTTTCACATTTTGCTAGTGCTCTAGGAACAGAACCCTCTGAATTTTAGGTGTCCACTGTACCTGAAAATCCATGAATGTGATTTTATATGGCAAAAAATAACTTTGAATATGTGATTAAGGATTTAAGAAGGACAGATTATCCTGGACTATCTAGGTGGACAAAAATGTAACCATGTTTCTTATTATAAAAGTGACAAAAGAGAAATTAGAGGCAGAGCTGGGACAATGGAAGCAAGACTGGAGCTGTGGGCTCATAAACAGCCACTGTCCTCGATCTTTGCTGATCTTCTGCTTTTCACTGAAATTCTTGGGTCACCCTGTTTTCCCCCTGGCCTTGGCTTAGAGAAAACTTTTCTACCAAGTTCCACTGCTTCCAGCGGTTCCCATAAGCTTTCCTTTCAAGCTTTCCTTCCTCAATTTGAAAACTCTGAGATATAGAATGGAAGGGGAGAAGATTATCTTGGAGATGACGCCAGCACCCACAGCAGAAAGGTGGCATTGAGACAGAGAAGGAGCTGGTGGGGCCACTCCCCAGAGCACTCACTCAGGGAGCTTCCCAGAGAGACTTCCTGTACAAAGGCTGCACCACTATTCAGCTAATAAGCAAAGCCTACAAAAACATATACACAAATATTAATTAAAGTTACAGCTAAGTAGAAGAAAGGAGTTCTGATGTTCTACTTGCACAGTAGAGTGATTTATAGAAAATAAGAGTTACTGTATAATTACAAAATAAGTAGAAAACACAACTTTGAGTGTTTTCACCAGAAAGAAATAATAAATAAGGACATAGATCAGTTTATCTGATTTGAAATTACACAATGTACGTGTTCAAGAAAATACCATACAGTACCCTGGATATATGTACATATCCACCAATTTAAAATTAAATTTAAAAAACAGAGGAAAACTGAGCTATCAGGGAGTATGTCTGTCTGGCCTTCTCTTCACTGTCACTTCCCACAGGAAATGTGAGGACAGAGGTCAGGGGCCAATCAGCTGCTCTGATGTAATCCATGCCTTTTCACCACTGTTTTACTTCACTAACAGACAATTTTATCAAGTATGTGTTGTCAAGAAGCAGACCTTTCTCAAGTCTTCCTCTGACTTAGTTGTTTCTGTTGCTTTTTATTTTATTGTTTTTCCCTTCCTTGTACCTATAGAAAAAAGCATTTCCCTACAGGTAGGGTTAAGGTCGGGAGCTCATGTGGTCAGAAAACTTGAGCTTTTCTTGTAAAGGTTCATGCAAACATTGTCCCTTCCCACCTCTGCCCCCTCAGGAACTAGTTCTCAAGTATTTCTTAGCTTTTCACTGAAATCTATCAAAGCAAAGCCAAAGGCCAAGCATCTTTGTACTTATTCCCTGCTCTGCAAGAGAACAAACTTAAGACTCCTCACTTGCTGACAAGCATCACGTACCAGGTGGCAAAGGTTGGCCACGAGTGTGTCGCAGACATCTCTGTAGCAATATTTGTTAAGAATGACAGGCCAGGGGCCTGAGACGGAAACCATTTCACAAGGATCAGTCAATAACCAGACTGGGAAGAGAAAACTTTTGGCAGAAAGATTTTGAGGATGCAACTATAGAGATGCAGATGCTGCTTCTGGGTGGGGGAAAGTTTCCTTGAGGGAGGAAAGCAGCAAAGCCCCAGATCCCTCAGTGGACATGAAAGCTCACACTAGTAGCAAACAAAAAAATTAGAAAAAGGGAAGGAACAAAGGCTCATCCTGGAAGCAAATGAATTATGAAAATTGCAGAGTTCTCAGGTCTAGCTTAGAGATAGGAAACTGAGAACAGGGCCAGAGGATGCCATCCCTGGAGGAAGTTTGGGAAGGTGGTGGCCAAATCTCCTAAACCATAGGTCATAGTTTCTATTTATTTTTCAGTGCTTAGCTAGGTTCTGTTTACAGCTACCCTTTACTAAACACTTACTATGTACAGAATCTCAGCCCTGAGGCTTAGCCAATCACACATGTAACCCTCCCTGTGCTGTGATTTCCTATTATTATCATTCCTATCTACAAATGGGAAAATTCAGATGCAATGATGTTTGCAATCTTTCCCAAAGCTTCCCAGTAAGCCTCTGCACTCCTCCCCAAATGCATCTCTATGTCTTTCAGAAGATCGATAGACCTGGCAGTGGAGGCCTCCCAATGTGTGAGAGGGGAGCAAAAGAGTACAGCTCTCCGATCCTGAATCACGCCACACTCCCCTGTACCAAGACAGGACAGATGGAAAGCAAAGGAGGATGCGATGTGCTGTGGTTGCCTCAGAAAGGAAGCAACGTTTCTTGAGTGGATTGTTTCTAGCTGTAGAGAGGATGGGAAGAGTTCAAAAGAGACAAAACTCAGCGTCAGTTGTAGGTAGAAGAAAGGATGAACCCAGAGCAGTGGTAGAGTAATGAGTGGAGAGGGCCTGGCGAGAAGAGACTCACAGTTCTCATCACTGTCTTTTCTGTCCTTCTGGCTCACAGGGCCAAGCTTTGTTGGCAGTGCGGATCTGCAGTCCAGCAGTGTTACCATCCATGCCATGCTCTTCTGAGAAGATTCACAGAGATTCTTCACATGAACGAAGTGGGAAGGGGTGGATAAGCCTCCTTGTCAAAGCCATCATGTGCTGTGTGAACTCTCAGACTCTATCTTCCTTGTTCACTCCTACAACAAAACTGTGAGGGAAACAGTGCGATCGCCATGTTGCAAATGAAGAAACTAGGTTACCGCCATCATCCACTTGGAAGCTCCAGAGAGGCCACGGCTGGCTTGTTTTCCAAGCCACACCCTGAAAGACCAGGCTGAAGCCCTCATCCCCACAATCTCTAATATTCTGCACTCCGTGCACTAAGACATGTAGCCTCTACCCATCTGTTCATGTGACTTCGATATTTCATGACATCTGCCCTGAGAAGCATTGTGCTGGGGTCTGGAGATTCCCAGATAACAGAGACAGTACTTCTCTTAGGAGTGACCTCATGGCATAGTAGTTTCAGTGTTCAAAGATCGGACAAAAAAGAACACCTAAGAGGGTTGGAATAAAGCGATCAGAGGGGCTAAGGCTGACAAGAATTATAATGACTGCTCATTCTCAAAATTATTTTCCAAGTGGTAAAGTACAGAGCAAAAATGATTTGGGGAGATGATGTTTAGTTTATGACACAAGAGCCCATAATAAGGACACTAGGTTGTTGAATGATATTACACAAGACCAACATTAAGGCTTTTTTCTTCCTAAGTTTCTTCACTTCCCTCAGCTGTCACAGAAACACAACTAATAAACCAATTGGCTTCCAGCTCTAAATCGGTGCTTGGAATCAGAATTGCAATGTGAATATGAAAACCCAAAGGAATTCCATTTGACATCCCCCCCATCAATTTGAGGTTTATTTGCCTGCAGGCCAATGATGGATATAGCCATCTCCACTGGGTTCTGTGATTTTTATGAGGGAGTTTGGGTGAGAAATGCTATTTTAAGCACCATTTAGGCTTTGCTCAGGCAGCTTTTATGGAGAAAGTTATGATTCTTGGTAATTGCTTGAGTTTACTTTTAATGCCTCTTCCTTGGACGTTAACGTGGACTCCTTTGCCTTTCTGAAACCTCATCATGGCTGTTGTTGCGTGGCTTCTCCCTAGGTTTCTAGGCTGATGTATTTATAAGCTAAAGACAGCAATAAATATTGTAGTAAATAGTTACGGGGTGACATTTTCTGAGTCAAAGTTCCAGGCAGCAGCAAACATTTCCATACAAAATTGCTCTCACCATTTCTCTCATGACAATGATCTACAACATGGACAAATAAACATCTGCACCCCTCCCCAAATGCATCGCCATATCTTTCAGAAGATCGATAGACCTGGTAGTGGAGGCCACTTTATATGCATCTGATATATGAGGAATCTGTGCCATACTTCCAGGTTCAAATCAAGGGTAACCTGTGCATGGCCAGAACAGTACATTTCTAATTTTTCTGCATTAGTTAAATGAGGCACATTAGGATACCAATTACATGTGAGACAATCTTATTACTGACATTGTGAAGAAGTCAAACTATAATAAGGTGATGAGAAGCATTTGCAAGGAATTCAACATACATATATGGATGCAAACACATACATATGCAATAATTTGAACCTTTAAAAGGTGCAAATAAAGTGGTATAAAAAATTAAGTAAACCATTTCGTTAACTATCCAAAGGGAACCATGTTGAGACATTGTCCTGACAGATATGTAGACTCCTCACCTTTCCCTCTAAGGATTGGGATATTTAACTACTTACTGATGTCCACGCGGCTTCATTTTTGTATCTCATTTCTTTTGTTCTCCATTTCTTCACTTTATAAGTCAGTTAAGCATCCTCCCTGCTGGAAGCTTCCCCCTGGTAGTCTGGCAGGTACCTCTACCTCCATCAAAAGATTTGTCTGTTTTTCACATTGTTTAGGAATATGCGTATCTTAACTATTCAATCATAAATCTTCCTAATGTAGACAAGACCTCATTCATTTTATGGTGCCTATCTTGCCACACAGTGGAACTCAATAGACATGTAATTGGCAGGGATGGATGGCTGGGAAATGAGGTGGAAATCAAGGGCATTCCAAGTGGATGGAGTTATAGGAACAAAGATCTTCGAGCAGTAAATCCAAAGCAGATGATAGAAATGATAAGAGACAAGATCCCAAAGGAGACATGTAGTGAAATCATGTAGGCGCGAGGCTGAGAATTAGGGAATCTACCTGGGACATAAAAGACAATCATGGTTTGTTGGTAGAAGTTGTGCAGAGTGGAATACAGTCTGAGATTGCCCTTGCATTCAGCTACACTTTGGAGAACAGATGCCCGAATTTTGGTTTGCCATAGAGTTCAAAAGGCAGCTGTAACCTTTGTGCATGACCATATCCCAACTACAGCAACTGGTCAAGGGCTGGACACTGAACTAATAGGAGGATACTTCTGGTTTATATAAGACTGTACATGACTCAAGTCAAGCCAATAAGAGGGTTACTGGGATCAATTTTTCACCTCATCAGGCCTGAGCTTTTCCCCATGAAGGTACATGCTGCCATTGACGAGGCCCCCTGCAACATACAGAACAGGTCTAAAGTTAGAGACTCAATTCAACATGGAAAAAACATCAAAGATAGGGGAAAAATAGAGAAGTTATTGGGACCAGTAGCTATGTTCTAGCACTTGTTCCTGGCTCAACCAGCTCCATTGGATCAGATGATTACACATCTCTCTCCCTGATACCAACATCCCCAAGCAGGATTTAAAAGAGTCCAGAGCAAAGATCAAGCTCAAAACCAATTTCTTCATCATCATACGCTCCGCATAGACCAGTTCCAGAAGGAAAACTGTCATACAAAGCACAGCTTCTCCAGAGAGAATCAAGATGGGCTCCACCATGTCTGTACCCCTGTTCATCCCTCTCATCTCTGGGATCATGTCCTGAGGGATGTTTACTAGCCAAACCCTCCTGAAGCTCCAGACTCTCAGAGCAGAAAGAGCAGCAGTTAGACTACCCAAATTTCCCTACATCAAATCATTCAGCTAAAGGTACATTTATCCACTGTCTTCATCCCTCTTTTGTTACAACCAGCCTGTATTTAAAGTTAATTTCTCTATATGCCACTAGGTACCAATATGTCTTACCCAAGAAGACTTGTTTCCTGTATTCCACTTCTTTCTTTTCTGTGTTATCAAATTTTCCTGCATCTTCTGGATGAATCACAGGTATTTATAAGTCTATTATCACATTTCCTAATGTTGTAAAAAGGGGGAAAATGCTGAGCTATTATTCTCCTTGAGCAACCATTCATTTTTTGTTTCCTTTTCAAAGCTTAAATGCTTTAAACAGTCAAAAATCATTTAAGATTTAAAGCAAGGGAGATGACACAAGGTAAACTGAGCCAAATTAAGTGTTTAAAGTATGTAATGAAATAAAATGAAATGATATCCTCTTCGCTGGCTTTGTGGAGACAAAGAGAATGTTAGTAACTACATATTACAAGTCTAACAACATAGAAACATTTCTGTACCTATTTTGGATTTTGTTTCATGGAATGCAATAATAGGAAAGAAAGAAGCAGGAGCTAGCCGAAAGGCCTAATTTTTAAGAAGATATTTCAGACTCTCATAGTGGAATAAATTTGCATCTCATTAACTGAGCTGATAAGAGGTCTTATTTCCACTTTTATTACAGAAAGAATTATCTCTCTTCAATGCTACTTGAGTCCAATATTATACACATAGCGCATGAAATGCGGATAGAGTTTTAAGACCATCATGTCCTATGTTTGATGAGAAGAAATGAGATGATAACAACTATATATAATTTCTGAAACTGCAGACTAACTGTAACTTAATCTATGTAGCCTTTCCAAATAACCTTGGCAGAATTAATCACTTCTTTCTGGTCCTATAAAATTTTTGAAACCTACTTCTGTATACTGGTGTGGACAGTATGCACAGCTGGAAAAAGCACACAGTTACAAGATGAAATACCTCTGCTGTTTTCTTAACTACAAAATAGCTATAGTACAGAATCTGCCATTTATAATTTAAGAAGATTAAAAGAATTAAAAGGAATATAAGATCTTTATCAAGATCTGGGCCCTAAGTAAATGCTCATTAAGTATTCAGTTTACTTTCATTCTTTCATTTCAAACAGGAGAATCATCCAGCTTTCCCCTAGTCACTGACATCTAACTTCAAAGTAGTTACAGGTGAAACAGCCAAGAACCTGTTTTTAAAGTTTAGAAGAAAACTGAAAGAAAACCCTATTCTCACTTGAAAAATTAATCTTCAACAGGTGGATAGGTTTCTTTCTTAAATGAATTTCATGTTTAACTAAATATGGAAGTAATAAAAACAAACAATAAGAAATGTTACCTACTACCATAGCTGCTGTCTAGTTCTTTCTCTTACAGGCATACGGAGACTCTTTGGCCTGTATGTCATGTAGAAGGGCATTTATCATGCAGCGATGTGTTCAGAACTTACTGTAAATGTGGGAAGTGTAGATGTTTATGTAGATGAGAGTGGCCAATTGTCCCTAAATAATCCTGAGCTCATTGCAAGTTTTTGTGACTTTTCTTTATAACTCATCTTCTTAAATATTATATCAGCTGTCAGCTATTACTATCCACCTTAACCAATACAGAGCATATTATTCACATCTGAAGGCAACAGTAAGATCTAAGTGAGGCCCAGAAGAATTGATTAATCATTCATTAAGAATGGTGCATAAATGGCACAAATTCTGAGTGGATATGTTGGCTTCCTTTACCACCTTCTTTTAAATCATTGAAGTCGACCAGAGTGAACACTTTTGATAAGGTGTTCCTGCATGTTTATGATCCATTTACCATGGGATGATATAAAGTACCTGAGGCAAGAAGATAACATACATAACCATGTTCCTGTTGGCGGGAAGCTTCAGGTTTGCAATGCACCCAGGTTTGTGTTACACACACAGCTTGGCCTTCTTCCCATCCTCGACTATTAGCGTTTGCCAGTGGGGATTCTCAGCCCAGCAGTGAACAGACTCCAAGTTTCACTGCCACAAGATGGTGGAAGATTAGTCCCCTGAACGAACACAGCCTTCCACTCTTCATCTGAGGAACTGAAACAGCAGATTAGATGATAAATGTTAAAGGTGTGCAACTAATCTACAAAGGGCAACTGGGAAGGGTGCAGCAGACAGGTTCGAGTCACTCCTATGCTCTGGAGAAACAAAATAGTTAACACACGCTGTTCTCTTTTGGTGTTGCCTACAGGGACCCTCTGTTTGAGTTTCTTATCATGAAGTTCAGCTTGTCTCAGACACTCAGCTCCAAGGAGGGAAAGGCCAGTGCTTTTTTCCTAAGCTGACAGGTACACTGAGTGAAGGGAGACTCATTTTACAAGAAATGTAGATGAGTGAATATTTTCAACAGACATAATCCACCGACATACGTAAAATTCTTAGAAAGAATATGGCTTCCAGTAAGTGCTGATTTGCACCGACAGCAGCAGCAGCAGCAGCCCTTTCTAGGCACTGTCCTTGTTTCCTCAGGTTCATCTGCTAAACAAGCATATTATTAAGCACATATGCATATAAAATGTTTCCATGTGTTCACAAAATATGTATGCACAAGGTAGTAAGTAAATTCTTCTCTGAGAAAAGACTATGTAGAGAACCCCGGTTATACCGATTGGAATGACAGAGTAAATGAAAATGGGCTTCAAAGCAGGGGTAACACAATGGGGAACTGTTTACTTGGTGAAGAGAAGGCAAGGAAAGAGACTTAGGCCACCAAGGTGGAAGCAAACAGTCTGGTGAGCTTAGAGAGTTCTAAAAGTCCCGGGCTTTTGCAACTAAGGTGAAGAACAAGGGCAAGAGATGAGGCTAGAGATAGGTTATCAGAGGCTCAAGTGGGGTGCTGGAAGTCCCCACGCTGAGGACTTTGAGTTGTATGATGTGAGGATTTGCTTGACAGTTTCAAGACACCGCTGTAACAAGATCCTTTAAAGTAATACACTCATAGGATCACAGTCCACTGAAGCTCCCCACTTTGGATTTCTAGTCAGTGAAGCATAGGTCATTAGGGATGGAAAGAGTAGCATGAGAGAAACCAAAAGCAATGCTGAAACCCTTGGAGAGAAGTGCAAAATTTTGTGTTAGCACCAATAACTTTAAAAAACTAGGGTGGTAATTCTAATCATATCTCGATTAACTTGCTTGTCTTATTCATTTAGAAGTTGGACAGTTTTAAGACATAACCAAGAAACACAATGTTAACTCTAAGTCATTGCTATTCCACATATAATCATTCTATTTGGTCAAATAAACACAATTCCCAGGACCTGTTATAAATATATCATTCCAGAAAACAATTGTTTGTGTCCACCCTTGAGGTTCACAAGGTACAGCTATAGGAAAAAGCTAGCCTCTTACTACTGTAAAGAAAGTTGTATTGGGAAAAAACTATGCCTGCTGATCAACATATTGCCTATGGCTACTTTCATGCTGTAGTGGTGAAGTTAAACAGTTACCACTGAGACTATTTGGTTCATAAAACCTAAATTATTTACTCTTTAGCCCTTTCAGAAGTCTGCTGATTTCTGCTCTATCTTAATAGATCCAACAATGTTCAATGTGTCCGTGGAAAGTTAGAATATGGATAAAACCTGTTGCAGATGACAACAGGAGCATAAAGAGTGCATGGATAGACTTCGGAAGCAAAGCTAGCTGTTTTTATACAACCACAACTCTCAGCTGACAAAAATCTCTGAACCTGTTAGCAGACCTGGGTTGAAATACAAATCACAAAACCGTAAACTTGAATGTGTCATTACTTTTTGTTCTTCCCTCCATCCTGCTGGTTGGGCCACAGATACAAACCTAAGTATAATATCCCAGCCTTGGTGAGGGGATGAGTTAAAAGAACTTCTGGTACAATTCAACCACGCAAAAGAATAAAGTCAGATCCCTGTGAGTGAATGGACAGAACTGAACACCATCGTGTTAAGGGAGAACAGCTGGACTCACACAACCAGTGCTGTATGTTTTTGCCCGTGTAAAGAATCTATTAGAATTGTTTAAGAAAGAGAGACGGCACAAAATTAAAGAGACCCTTAATGAAGAGGAAGGGGATCTGGAGACGCAGGAATGACCAAAGTCTCTTATGTGCATGTATGAATATGCTGAAACAAAAAAGATCACTTTGTACAAATCTAAAGATAAGAAAAAGAATCTGATGTGTTGGTTGCATTCTCTGCACTTCAGAATCCTCACTGTTAAGCACGAGCACCTGTCTATTTTCTTGTCTGTGTTGCTAATTTTATGCCAACAGATTTGACATTTCACAAAACCAATTGCTTGTAACACCACAACTTAAGAAGTAGAATAAGAAATAATTCCGGTAAAGGACAATGTACATGGTAATGAGAGCTTAAGCTTTTAAGTCAGAATGACCCACTTTTCGTATTAGTTCTGCTATTAATCTTTTCTTCCTCTGGACAAAACATCTTTCTAAATGGTTGTTCTTCTATATACAAAATGGTAAAAACTATAGAGCCTGTGTCATGGGTTTATTGTGATCTGATCATTAAAGGCAACAAATGTACATTCTCACTATTCTTAAATGCCTAATAATCACTAATATTTATTAAGTGCTTATAACATAACAGGTTCACATGAAAATGCTCTTCCTGTTCCATCTTATTAATCTTTTATAGAAACCACAAGAAACAAATGACAGACTGATTCCCCACTCAAGCAGTAAGGAGGTGGAGGAGAATAACTATGTTATGTGCCCAAGTCCCACATTTAACATTCCCAGAGTTAAAATCCAAACCCACCTTAAAGTGCTAGTATACAGAGAGCAAATTAAACCTAGAGTCAGAATAGGGAATCATTGAAGTGACAATAGAGGTAAAACCAGAAATACTGAAACAAGAAATAAATGAGCAACAGAGAAAAATCTACAAAGTTAAAATATCAATAACATTGCAAGATTACTAGGAAGAATGATCAGAAAGAAAAAAAAAAACAACTAAGTATGATTATTAAGAATCTCAGAAGCAGATTTTACCATAAATTTTACAGATATTAAAATAACTGGAAAATATTGTAAACAACTATATGGCCATAAATTTGGCATTTCAAGTAAACAAATTATAAAAACACAATTTATTAGTATGAAATAGAAAATAAGAATAAATGTGTATCCCTCTAAAAATTCGACTTTGTTTCATTTGGATTTGTTGTCATATTTCTGTTTGTTTTTGAGGTGGTCATGCTGTGTAGTGTAGGCTTCCCTTCAACTCCAGATCTTCCTGCCCCAGCATCCTAAATGCTAGGACACCTGGTATGTGATGCTGCTTCTGACTGAAAAGTTTACTTTCAATTAGGAAACATTCTCACAAGAAATATGGCAGGTCCATAGGACTTACCAGTGAATTCTATAAGACATCAAATAAAAGCATTCCAAGTGCTCCTTCTTTCTTTCATCTGTCCAATTTAAGGGCAGAGACCAGCAAAGTATTGTTAATACAACTAGAACAAGACATGAAAAGAAAACTATTGTTAGCCAGGGAATTTCTGAGCAGATTACATTAGTTAAATTCTATGCCATATAAAAGAAAACTCTCTACCTGACAGAGTGGGGATCTTTGTAGGAGATCAAGTGTGGTGACCCTTGAAACCTTCACAGCCTCTGAGAATTAAATTATGTAATCTATGAAATTAACAGAGGACCATTTTAATCAATGTGGACCAGATCCAATCAGCCAATAACTCTCTCGTTATATAAACTCTCTGCAAATAGATAAAAGCAGATTTCCTCACTTTGAGGATATCAGGAGAATTCTCTGCAGCATAATTCATGCTTAATTATGAAATATTGATATTTTTCCTCAAGCTGAGCAGCAAAGCATTTCCAGTTAGCGTCTCTTCTACCTTCTCTTGCCATTATAATAAGGAAAAAAGAAAACATACAAATACTTGGTCTGACAGTACAATAACCAAGATAGGATATGGTACTGCTGAAAGGGCAGAAAGATGCACCCATAACCTTGGAAGTCCAGAAACAAATCCTCACTTATCCCAGGGGTTTCCAAAGCAATTCAGCAGGTGAAAGAAAACTTTTTAATAAGTGACAAAAATGAATTTTAACTCTCATACCATATGAAAAATTAAACTGGAGGGGAACATGAATCTAAATACAGAAGCAAAAGCTAAATTTTCTAGAAGCAAATATAAGGTAAAATTTTTGAAATAGTGCAATAAATAGTTATCTTTTTAGCACGGTCTTGCAAAACAGTATTTTTTAAATGATAAATTAGGTTTTATGGAAAATCTAGAATCATTTCCATGAAAAAAATCTCATTAAAAAACAGAATAGAAAAGCGATAGCCTGGAAGAAAATATTTTAAACATATGTATTTGAAAAAGTTTTTACAAAGAAATTTTACAACTAGATAACAAAATGCCAATTCAATTATTTAAAAACTGCAAAAACGTACAAAGGCACTTTGTAAAAGGGTTAGTAAGTGGGTTAGTAAGAACATTACAAAGTGCTCACCATCATTCTCTATCAAAGTTGAGATCACAGTGAATTTCCTCAGGGTGGACACACTGACTAGCATAGACCCAGTGGACATGGGCTTGGTGCCACAAGAGTTCTCTCTTGGGGTTAGTTCCTAAGACAGCCATTTGGCTACCGTTCCCTCAACCGTCTAGACCTAGAAGGATCTCATGTTCTCATTCCTCAGTCCAGAAACAGCCACAAAGCCAAACCCAAAGCAAAACCAACCCACTGTTGTGGTTGCGCACATGGACACTGTTGCACAGAAAGTGTCTGCCGACTGGAGCCTTTTCATAACAGGTCAGGAATGAAAATTATTTGAGTCAGGATGATAATGGTGGGGTGGAAAAAAGGACATGAATGCAAGGTATATTTCTCATGAATTGAGTTGAAAATACTCAAAGGAATATAAGTGGAGGTGTGGAGAAGAGATTGAAGGAAAACATATTAACAGTTAAAGAACTGCTATGCACTGAAGGCTTATGAAAGACCAACATTCTATCCTTAGGAAGGAGTGAAAGAAGTCATTTGAGAATCAAGTTATTAGCATTATTTTATTATTGTCCATTTATGTACTTACCAGGAAGCAGAGATTTATGACATCCATGCCGTGATCTGTCACACAAAGACAGACACGTAGCTTTCTTCAGTCTCTATCTGTCTTCTGTCAACTCAAAGTGGGATATGGGTCATTCAGGCTCTCATCTCCATCCTAGTCAATCACTGCTTTAGGTTCAGTATGCTCAGTCAGCAGCCTGAGTCTGCCTTGGGACGAGAGCAGGCTCAGCTCACCGAAGGATGAGATGGACAGTGCTGGAGTGGATGAGCACACCAGCGTCACGCCCTCACTCTCCTACACCTGCATGATGCAGCAAGCCTGCCTCTGGCCTCATTTTCCCTTTTGCCCCACATTCTTGAGGCATGTAGCATTTGTTTGGGGAATAACCCATGTTCCTTGAGCCTTCTGTCTCAGCAGAGACTGTTTCCAATCAGAGTGTCCTTCATGGAAGCGAGATGCTGTAAGGTGAGGGCACTGACACTCCCTCACAAAGCCAGTGACAGCCCAGGGTCTTGCATGCAAACAGACCAGGGTCTTTATGCAAGCAGAAAGAGCAAAGCCAGTCACAACTCTACAGGAAGTCTGTGCTTTACAAAGGAAGTACAGTGTACAGGGTGGTGATATTATTTTGTCCACTTCCCTACAGTGACTTCATGGAGTTATTCAGGATGTGGCTGACTTTTGCTTATTCAAAAAAGATAGACTTAACTTTTTAAATAAAAAGTGATTTCTACTTATCATCAAAAGCTGTGTACAAATACAACAAAGCCTTTCTACTTATGTGTTTCCTCCCACTCCAGACTCCTGTTCTCTCCAAGTCCTTGGCATGCTGTTTTGAAGGACATTCTACCAGGCTGCATTTTGTTGCCAGTTTTTTGAGGAAGTGTTTGTGAGTAATGTACATTGGAGGACAGTCATCTGTCACCTTTATCCTTGAGAGACAATCTGGCATCAGATCCTTAGGTAAAATTTTCCCTTGGAACTCATACATTTGATCTATGAAGCCATCTTGAAATATTTTTCTAGGTTTTCAGTATTGTTCCTTCCACTGGACCTTTGAATAAATGTTGCTTCTTCTGGAATATTATTCTCTGAAGAATCTCTCCATAAAGTGCTCTCCTTTGCCTTGTTACATACTAATCGACTTGCCTGTAATCACTGTCTGTCTCTGCTTTTCCCTACATGTGTTAGGAATTGTCCTTAAGACAGAACATCATGTAACTGTTTCTGCATGAGTATATTTTGTTTTTATCTAAGGTAACTTTAAGCATATTGATATTTATCATTTAATTTTATCTCTTACTTTGACCTTATAGCTTATTTATTTTCTCTTAATTATAGTTTTTTGCTTTAAGCTAACTTCTTTATAATCCAGGACCCAATTTTTCATTCTTGTTGTTGGTTGGAGCAATCCTTCATTTAAAATTGCTTTGACTCATAATGAATAAATGAACAAACACCCTCCAGAGCTTAATTAGAAAAATTAAGTCTTGAAATGTATCTTTGTCATCTCATTTCCTCCTAATATAAGGCATTTATTTTTTCAGTTTTGGCACTAAATATTGGTTCTTGATCATCCTTAAAAGAGCTCCAGCCAATCACAGGGCTGGGAGGAAGAGAGGGTGGGGCCAGATGGAACCTGATTCCACTCTGCTTGGATTTAAACAAAGTTCTATCTTCATGTCCACTTCCCAGAGGCCGTTATCTGTTCTGTGTTACACATTCATTCACTTATGCATTCAGCATTAATTCAAACATTTGTGTTGTCAATGCTGGGGAAGCCTCACGGGACAACTTTGCTGCAGACTCTGGGGATGCAGTAGTGGATGGAAGGTGCTTATCTTTTAAAGAGGTGGTACACATTAAATTAGGTGGAAAATATATTCTTTTTTCTTCAGTTCCCCTATACAAAATGGTGTCTTTTTTTATGTAACCTGTGTCCTCCTGCACATTTTAAACCCCCTCAGATTACTTATAAAGTTGAACACTATGTCCACACACCACTTTGGTCACATAGATTCGACAGTGTCCTCCACACAGCAAATTCAAGTTGTATGTATGGAGGTTTTTTTTGTTTTATTTTGTTTTTCCTAATCCACAGTTAGTTGAATGCAAGGATGTAGAACCCACAGAGACATAAGATGCCTTATTTATGGAAGGGCTTTAGAAATAAATTTTATAAACCTTGAACATTGCTAAAATATAATTTTTTTTAAAAAAATATTTACGGTTCTCTTTCTACTTGGGTGATGAGTTGAACACACATTCATTCACATAAAAGAAAACCACAGAAACATCTCGACTCCCAGCCTCACAACTACTCTTGAAAGGAAAGAAGTCCCTGCAGAAGTTTGGAGCCACTTTGCTGTGAATTACTGAGGACCAGGCATAGGGACTGTGACCTTCCACAGAGATCAAGATGTGGTGGAAATTCTCAGTGTGAATAAGGAACAGAGCATTATAATCTGTTAGTCAGCTAGACTGGGAGCCATTTAACGAAAATTGGTTCCCCAATGTCTAATTATTTATATGAAGCAACACCAGTACTCATTATGGATCTGGAATTTTGAGACCTGCTGGTCTATCAGAAACTGTCCAGGTCCCTGAATCTTCCAGATTTTTAATGCACCATGTCAATTGAAGTTAAAGTTCCAAATAAATCAACCCCTCAGAGAAGTTTTTGAAAGGTGAGTGATGAAGCTGGGGCAGGCTCTTGCAGAATGTTCAGTCACCATAAAAAGAGCAAGAGATAATTAAAGAACCATGGGTACATTGCCCAAATTCCTGGAGAAAAATGTTAACTGTAATTAGCAGCAATTGAATTATTGGAACAAGAAACCATCATTGGCACAAAGTCTGTGTGATTTGAAGAAGAATTCATTTAAATTAGAGCACCTGTTGGATTTCAGTTGCTAGGTGCAAATAGATTTCATTTCTCCCCTGTGGACCAGTGGGGAAGAATCAAATTCAGTTTATAGCAAGCATGTAGGAAGAATATAAAAACAAAAATGTGGGGTCAAGACTCCTGTCTAAAGGGAAGGGAGAAGACCTCTCTCCAGGGTGGACTTTTGATCTGACCTTAAATATGGGGTGGGGAGGTATTGTCCGCCATAGGAGAACTTCCCAGAGCAGACATAGAAACTCCATAGGGTGTGGGTCTTTGTGCAGCAGAGGCTCTTGATGTGTGGAGGAGGAAGCCATCAGAATTCAGGCAGGAGGGGCATTGAGTGCCAGGATTAGTGTTAAGACTGTACTGAAGAACTGTCATGGAGGTTTGAAGGTGAAGTGACTCAGCACAATGCAAGAAGATGAAACTCTCAGCACCGTGGAACAGTCAGAAAGCACAAGCAGTGGAGCTGGAGCTGGGACAGGGCTGGTGGAATGGCCGCAGGGAGAGGCACGAGCTGACCTAGAAAGCAGCAAACCCAGCACTTCCCACGCCACATTTCCTTGGTCTCCATAGGCTGTCAGGTTCTCGGTCTCTGCGTGACACAGAGGAGGTCGCCGAGCCCCACAGATGAGCCGTCCAGCACGTGGAGCAGTGAGTAGGCTGTGAGCATGTTTTGGGGCTCTGGTTTGCATACAATCAGTCTTCTGGGAGGAGATTATCAGTGCAAGATAAATAAGAACTTTCCATAGATGTCAGTCATAGAATTTCTGTGAAGCATAAATGAGCCATTGTACTTCATTGTTTTTAATTAGGTTTACTGGTATAATTTAGGTGTACATAACAATCGCATTCATCATATGGAATTTGTATCTGTACATGAAATATCTTGATTTTTATTATTTTCCATTCCCTCCCCTCCCTTCAACCCTTCTTTCCCTCCTTATTGATCAAAGTTTTGTTTCTACTTTATCTTTTTATTTTTCTCGTTCTTCCTTCCTCCCATCTCCTCAGTTCCTCTTCCCATTTGAAGTTGTCCCAACTTACTCTGCCATCAACACTGGAAAAGTGTTCCCTTCTCCCCACAGCCCCACCAGCATTTATACTGGTTGATTTCCTGGTAGTAGACATTCCTCCAGGAGTGAGATGAAATCTCAGTGTTGTTTCATTTTTGTTTCTTAAATGACTAGTGATGTTGAATGTTTTTTATATATATATTTATTGTCACTTCTATTTCTTCATCTGAAAAATGTGCATTCATTCAGATGCTCATTTTTGTAGTGGGCCTTTAAATTTGGAGGGATTGATTTTTTCAGTTCTTTATATATTCTAGATATTAATCTTTTGTCTAAGGAACAGCTGGCAAAGTTTTTTTCACACTCTGTTTGTTGTCTCTTTGCTCAGTTGGTGATTTCTTTTGCAATGTAAAAGCTTTTTAATAAAATGAGTTCCCAGTTGTTGACTCCTTGTAATATTTCCCATGTTATCAGAGTTTTGTTTGCATTTGTGTACACAAATAACAAAGTTACTGAGAGAGAAATTAGGGAAGCCATGCCTTTCACAAGGCATGATACTTAGGAATCAATCTAACAAAGTAAAAGATTATTTTACATCAAAAACCATTCTGAAAAGAGATTAAAGATATGGGAAGACATCCCTTGCTCATGAGCAAGAACAGCCAGTATGGCAGAAATGGCCATACTTCCAAAATTGTTATATGAGTTTAATGCAATCACAGTCGGAATACCAATACCTCACAGAACTAGAGAAAACATTCCTAAAATTCATTTGGAATCAGAAGAGACCAAGAAAAGCAAAAACAATTATGGGCAACAAAAGGAAGTCAGGAAGCATCACAATCTCTGACTTGAAATTATACTACCAAGCTACTGTGATTTAAAAAAAAAAAAAAAAAAAGAAGAAGACCCAAAGTACTGGGAAAAAAAAGCCTGAAAAAATAGGCCCAAGGATCAGTGCAGCAGACTAGCAACAATCTCAAACACACTCAGCCACCTTCCTCTGACAAAGGGACCAAACACCTGCACTGGAAGAATGACAGACTTTTAAATGAATAATGCTGAAAAAAACTCACTCTCCACATGGTTAAGACTAAAACTAAACCTATGGTTCTCACATGCATTAAACCAAAATTAAAATGGGTCACCAATCTACATATTAAAAGAAATGCTAAATCTGCTGGGAGAGAGAATAGATAGAACTCTTGAAGACACAGCTATAGATTTTGTACTTTAAAAGACTACAGGGGGTGAGTTCAGATGCAGAGAGGTGATCAAGCAGAATCCACTGAAACTTACAGCTGAGAGTCAGCACCCTGCCAAGGCCAGGCAGCCAGCTGAGCACCACTCTGGAGTCCAAACCCAAGCTCCTCTGCTCCCAAAGCTTGTGCTTTCGAATCCCACTTTCATGCTGACAACTTGGACTCCTTACCCCCCATCCTTCACAGCCATCTTTCAGTTCCCTTTAAGCAGTTCACCTCCAGGAAGCTGGACTTCAAACTCTCTTTTCTTAATGAGGATCTTTTCTACTGAGAAGTGGTGCTAAAGCACCACAGATCTATGGATGAATTGCTGGCCCCTGGGTGGCCTGCTGTCCCCTTCTATCTGACTTCAAAGAGCACACGTAATGGAAAAGAGCTGGATTTACTTCTTGCTATTCTTGCTAATTCTAAATGTCTGCTCTGCAGAGCAGAATGTTACAGCAAAATCCTTAAGACTAGAAAACATAAATTTTCCTTGTGATCGTGTGTGGCTATCAGCTGAGGGGAGATGAATTTGTGAATGCACAAAAGTGTGTGCTGTTGTTGTTTATTGTTGCTCTCTTTAAAAGGGGTCCATGAAAGTAAGAACATAGGGGAAATTTTTTAAAGTTATGAAATTTATAGGTGTGTTGTGACTTAGAAAGTGCAAAACTTTGAAATACCAATTCCTAGGTTCAAATTCTATATTGCCTCTAAGCTCCTATGTAGTTTCAGACAAGTTAATGTCTCTGATTATCACTTCTTTCTTTGTAGTATGAGGTTAAGTACCACGTGTGATCAATATATGGTTGAGTGTTTAAAACAGCCATTGCAGTAAAACTAGGTACATTTTCATTAATCTTCTTCAAAACATCTCCCCTAAATTTGAACAGACTGATCCTGTCATTCTGGCCACTTGTGGAAACAGTTCTAGAAATCTTCCCTCATAAGTGTCTTTAAGATATCTGGCCAAAAAGCAGTGAATGCTGCTGGTAAATGCATCCAGTGGAAAGGCAGGGCAGTCAACACACAGCGAGTCTTTATCCATTTTATGCACCAGGCCTGGTACCGGGCAACTTCTGGCCCTTCCTCAAAGTCAAAATGACCATGAAAGATAAATCTGAATTGATTTAGGACACCGAGGTAGCCATGACAGCACAACTAACAACAACAACAACAACAACAACAACAACAACAACAACAACAACACTAGAACTGCTTCAGAAAGTGGCAGGAATGACGGGATAAGTGTGTTTGAAGATAAGAAGAGTATATCAGGAGGGATAAATGGTAACGATTCTTTTACTACAACACTTTTTAAAAATTTAAACATCTATTATACTTTATAAGCTTGGCTCTTACATCTGTCAGAGTCTGGGTGCAAATTCAGTGGGCTAAAATAGAAAGAGTCCATTGAAGTATTTGTTAGAATGTCTCCCTTGACCTGTAATAAACACTGCCAATGTGTCTCTTGCTGGGATCCAGGTCGTCCTTCCTTCACTCACCGATAGAAGCTCTCAGCATCTTCACTATTCTGGAACCTAAGTGGTGAGGGCTCAGGACCTGCCCCTTATCTCATCCCTGTAGATCCATCACTACACCTAGAAGCCATAGACAAAGACAAAAGGAAAGGAAAAGTACAGAGAAGACGTGAGAAGTGTCCACTCAGGAGTATCCCTTTCCCTCAAGTGGTCCCTTTTGGATTTCTGGGCACCTGAGTCCTGGCAGATGTCCACCCCAGTGGATAATAATTCACTTAAAGCCAAGTCTCCTCTTCAGAAGGAGTCAGATTTTCATTAGAAAACAGACTGGATAGTCACAATCCTGTAATCTGTTTCTTCCACAAGCATATTTTGGCCCATGTCAATCGCCATACACCTGTCCAGCTTTCTACAGAATATTACTCCAAGGGCAGCCTTACTCCTTTGCATACCTCACATATCTCCTGCTAGCCTAAGGTTCTCTCCCTCTGATTCTGCAAGATGATTGATTCTAAATTGTTTTATCGATCAATAAGGTTTTGAGTTTTCCTGTGCAGTTCTTCTCTCCCACGGTGTGGGGCTTGTGAGAGCTGAGGATGAAGCTGTTGAGAAATATTCCAGAAAAGATTCTGAGATCCTGCTTCAATCCTCTTTCTAGTCTTTCCCATGAAGAGAATTTCTGTAATGTGTATATGGCTCACCTCTATCCTCTTAATGTATGCCCTTAAAGTTTTAGAGGCACATTTTGGGTAATAAAAATCTAAATCTAACTGATATCTCTACCCTCTTTTTCTTGAACTAAGTGAGAGTCCTCAGCTACTTATCTCAGATGGCCCCTCTCTCATCTAACTCATGTCATTTCACATTTAAGTTTTGTCACATGTTTAAATTCTAACTTATCCTGGCCAATACACCAGGGGCCAATGTCTAGGGTACATTCTGATTTGGGATCCCATGTGCTGGTCGACACTTTGCTTTTCCTCACTGCCCTCTGCTCTGCCTTTCAGAGTTGCTTCCATCATCTTGTATTACTGATATCACTTGCCTCAGCAATTCATCCAGCAAGATATGGGAGTAGCGGTCTTCTCTGGTTTTCTTTTCTTTGAAAAAGGGAAAAGGTCGCAAAGATGCCTTTCTATCTGATCTTCATTCTTGAGTGATAATTTAGCATAGTGTAAAATTCCAGCTTGCCAAACTGAAGAGGTTCCTACATGGTGTTCATACACAGGTTATTAAATAGGTTATTGCAAAACTTATGAGAACACTGTCAGTGGAAGTCTTTCTTTGTGGTAAATACGCATTTTCTTTGTCTATTTAAAAATCCTCTTCCCATTCCCTTCAGACTTCTATTTCAGTATGATATATCTAGGACTGGATTCATTTATTTATTGCTCTTTAGTATCTTTCTTTTTGTCTCTGGGGAGTTATTTCTTTTTATAAACTTCCCAAAGTATTCAGTCATTTCCTTTTCCTGTGCCCCTGTCCTATCTATTGTTCCCTGTAGAACTTCCTATGGGCCAACAGGAGCTTTCTAATCTTCTACCATCTGTGTTCCTCTAACTCTTCTTTCATATTCTATCTCTCCTCCACTTACAAACGTCCAGGTTACCACAGATGGAGTCTGTCTTTGATTCCACTAATTTCCTGTTCCAGATGCTACTAATCTGATGTTCAATATTCCCATTTATGGGGGTGACCTTTCTAAACTAAAAAAATTTATTGCAGAGTGCTTGGTAAATTGTTTTTTTAAATTCGATTGTTCTTAACTTCTTTTTAGTTGTTACAAATTTTTGTTTGTTTTACTCTTTAAGTCATTAATCACATGAAGTGTACCAAATCTGCCTCCATTTTGTGGTTGTTATTTCTGCTTCAGTGAAGTCTCATCACACCATTTTGCCCACGGATTGCTGCACAGGGAAGATTGTACCATCTGTCGGTATTATTTATTTTGAATCAAAACTCTTTATGGTGTAAAAGCGTTGATGTTGTGCTTTATTTTCTCTGGAAATCTTTCCTGTTGTGTGTTTGTCCTCAAAACAAGACTGAATTGGAGTGGTTGCCTTCAGTGTGCGACCACTATGCATACAGCTTGCCTGTGGGTTTTCTGACCCACGTCGGCCACGTGACACACACTCCACATTGAAAGGAAACATCAGCCTGGATTTCCCAGTCTCAGGAAGGCTCTGCCTTTCCTTCTCAGGGCCCAGGCTAAAACGAGCTCCCCGTGCTGTTGTTCTGTTCCATTGTGTGGAAACATTGAAATATAAAAACATTCCTTATTTCATCCTTAGCTAAAAAGTCTAGCTGAAGCAGAATCTAAATAAAACTAAGTTAACAGTTCATAAAGAACATTTTTAAATTGAGATTCTGTTGACTCAGATATTTGGAGAAGATAAGTCCTGAGCTAGCCAATATATCTTCTTAGATAAAAAGAAAAATAAGCACAAATATAAACATACCTGTTAGCATAAAAATTAAGTTAAACCTGTATTTGTTTTCTATTTTCTCATTATAAAACTGAGTTTCTAACTGCCTCACTAAAATAGAAAGGCTTTTTTTTTTAAAGATTTACAACAGTGCTACAGTTATACAAATTTTGACTTGCCACCTGAGACTATTCTCTTCTCCTTATAATGAACATCTTTAGAATATTTGTCCTATCACACAGCATTTATGATCTTATATTATAAATGATGTCTTCCATAAAATGTTGATCTAACCCACTGGCAAGATAAGTTTGTCATTATAATTTCTCCATTATATCTCTGATCCAACCTAATTAGCATGATCATTATAAAAAGAAATAAAGGTAGTCTTGAAATTAGGTATCAGCTAATATCATAGCTCACCTTATAAAATATCTACAAGTGAAAGCACATGAAAGATTGTCTTGAAAATTTAACATGAAATATCAAGTTGTCTCTGTCAAGGCCAACTCTATAAAGGGTATGTAGTTTTATGCAAAAGCCTAGGCTATAAGTCACACGACAGCTAGACCAAGAGCTTCCCTCCTCACCCTTATTAGTTTTAAGATCCAAACCTAAAATTTATTGTGGTGACTTTGTGTTGTTTTAACTCTGACATAGCTGGAATTCTATTTTCCAAAGCCTCTTCCTTGAATGTCCCGGATTAAGTAATGTTATGGTTTGGACCATGTCACTAAAATTCCTCTTGCACCCACTGGGAGGATTTTTAAGGTGACTGAATCAAGAGGGAAATATAATTGACTTGATTTTGGTTGGTGGGGTCTGATTGGATGAGGCACATTACTAGGGATAACCTACAAGGATGCATTTCCCTCCCCAGCTTCTTCCTTCTCTCTTAGCTGCCTGACACCATAATGTGAGTACCAAAAGGATCCAGTCCATCTGGACTCCAACCATGAGCCAAAACAATCTCTTCTTTAAGTTGCGAGAAAATAACAAAGACAGATTTTGATACCATAGAAGTGGGGTCGATGCTGTGACTATACCTGACCATATGATGCAGAAGCTTTTACATATGACTTGCAGGAAGAGTTTCAGAAAATGTGGAGATGTTGGTTTGAGAAGGCTTGGAATTGCTTTAAGGTGAGCTTGATGGCTGATATTGTTTGTAGCTCAGAAGACCAGAATTCTGATACAAATGCAGATGGAAAGTCTCAAGAGTTACAGAAGGGAGCAAAGACTATATTACAAGTTGGACAAGGGGTCTTGTGTGTTATGCTTTGAAAGAAAATTTGTCTACAATTTGTTCATATACTGAGACTCTGAGAAAAATCAGATTAAAGATGGCATACTAATTAACCTGCTAAAGAAAATTTCAAGGCAGCCCATAACATTCAGTCTATGGAATGGGGTATTCTTGGGGGCATTCAGCCAGGTCAACATGGCTCAAGAACAAACAGCATAAAATGAATATTTTTTTAAAGTTTTGAGTTTCACCAGAAAAGAAGCACCTGTAAATTGAGATCTACAGGTTTTGGTAGGAAAAAGTTTGCTTGTAAAAAAAGAAAAAAGCAGCCGCATACTGCACATCAGAATAATATAAAAGATGCATTGAAGGCATTACAGGAATGAACAAGACCTTACCTTTCACAACCTTAAAATCCCACACTGAAAGACTGTACTAGGAGAATACAGCCCCAGATAATATTACTCTAGGACTGGCTAGGGAGTTGGTTCCCTGGGATTTTGTGTTCCGCCATCAAGGCACTCAGATATTCAAGGGGTCCCAGCTACTTCTCCACCTAGTGGCCGATGTGGTGCTTGTTTTATAGATATGTGTAAACAAGAATTGTGTTTAACGAGGCTTCCACCCAGATTTGAGAAGGTCTGGGAGACTAGCAGTGTGCATCTCATGATGTGTACTTCATGAAGCTGTGAGAGTGAAGCCAAAAGTGCAGTGGAGGCCCCAGAGAGCTAGAGAAGC
>PVIR01010937.1:0-49009 GCA_004026965.1 Petromus typicus | reverse complement strand
CACACACACACACACACACACACACACACACACCCCTGGCTCTGCACACTTGTTCCTGCTGGACCGTGAAGAAGTGCATATATTTCAAATGAGCGTTCGGGGGTGTTCAGCTCAGTGCTGTTCATGTTCACTGGCAAGAGGTTAAATACTTTCAATTAAAGCTCAGGACAGGGTAGCTCTCAGCTGAGAAATCACAGCCAGCTGAGTGACTGTACAGCCAACCCCTCTGGGTCTCCGTCGGATTTTATGCAGCTGCCAACAAGCTGACCTTGAGCTGGGGTTTACGTTCTCATATCAGACAGCACCTTACATGTTTGTACAGCATTGCTAGCTGTGTCTGAAGCCAGGATCCTCCACACCAGAGCCTCAGAACCATGAGCCCCATGTGCGCTGTCTCAGGGGGAGGATTAGGACCTGGACAGTGCTGGGGTCATGGTTCTGTGCCCCAACTCACTGAGGTTGAGGCCACACTGCTCCAGGCCAAGGGTCAGCGAAAGGCCCCGGGATGGGAACTGAGGAAGGAACCTAGGAAAAGGAATGGTGTCCAACTGGCATATTTGAAGGTGCCCTGGCACCTCAGTAGGAGGGCCAAATTGAGCGAAATACAATCCATGAATTCTCAGAGAAGTGGGGGGCAGCTGTGACAGTGGTGAGGAAGCAGAGAAAAGTGGGGAGATAGAAGTGTGCAGAGGTCTGCAACTCAGAGAAAACCACCTTCTTCCCCACCTCCTACTTCCTTCATTCTTCATACATATTTACTGAGTTCTTAGCCTATGGACATGCAGCACGGGGGGCTCTGTGGTCGCATGTTGAGCTAGCTGTGTCATCCTGACAAGTTCTTTCACAGCCAGGCCTCAGTTTCCTGATATGTAAAGTGGTGGTGTGACAGTGTCCATCTGCTGGGCTCCCTGAGGACTGAGTCACAGTGTAGGACAGAGCATGGCACAGGAGAGGGGTTTGGGGCAGCTCATAGCACAAGTGCACAGACCCAGGAGCACCATGTGGCTTTCCCCACCTGTCTCTGCAGTGGGCAGTGGAAGGGATTCACATAGAAAGAGCTGGGTGGCACTGTGGTGTTTGGCACAATGAGTCATTGAGAGACCTCGTCCCATGGATGTCTGTTGTGTACAAAGTTTCAGATCTGTGCTAATTGCTATGGAGAAAATATAAGCAAAACTGAGTACAGTTCATCTGCACTGAACATATAGTCTGGTGGAGGAGAACAATAATGACCAAGCAGCAACAGTCCAAGATACCAGGGGCACCAGGGAGGGCACAGAGAGCCTGGGAGGAGGGAACGACCTGGGCACCTTATGGAGGAGAAAGTGTGGTAGGGAGAGAGAGGACCATGAGCAGCGGGCCTGTGGCAAGTGCAAGTGCTGAAAGCAGGCTGGGTGAGGCTCTGGGAGGGGCACTGAGACCACAAAGCCTAACGCAGACAGGGCTGGAGAGCTGGGCAAGCTGCACCCTGTGGGACTTTGTGAGCCACGCTGACAGGTTTTTCTGTGTCCTGATGGAAATGGATGAAGTATCTTAAGTGCCAAGAAGACACATCCAGAGGCATCTTTTGGAACAGCCGTGCTGGCTTGAGCAGAAGAATACCAGCCACTGGATTATCTTGCTCTGATCTACACAGACAGCAGTGACGGGAACTGAGCTGATGACAGATGGGAAGGGGCAACAGAGAGTCAATGGCACCTGCCAAGGGCTGAGTCTGACCAGGATGGGGGACCCAGACGACCCCCACATTTCTTGACTGGTGTGATCTGAATTTGACATGAGGGGTGGGGGTGAAAATCACTCATATGTGACCTTCTCTGCAAAGCATTTGCTGAAGCCGAAGGGATGTGACAGAAAGGTCAATTTTCAGGGTGTGCAGACATCTGAATGGCAGCTGTGAGGATTTAAGGAACAAAGGTGACTTGCAGATGTGATGACTTAATTGAAATCAAAGCGAGAGACTCAAAAGCCACAGATGTGGAAAGGCATTTTGTCTGGCGTGTCTAACAAGCCTGTAGCACACTGTCTACCAAGCAGGCACTTAGTGTTTGTGGAGCAAGTAGATGAAACCAAAGCCAGCGACGTCACATGACCTTCCCAGGCCCAGTGAGACCGTGAATTTGCACATCTACACAAGACAGCCTCCCTCCCTCATCCTTCTAGTAGCAATCCCGGCACAGAACTTTAAACTGTGAACTAAATGGTGACACGTGCTCCATTTGACTTGAGTGATTTGTATGAATTTTTTCCGCTATCAGTGAGACCAGAATACATAAAGCATTAGAAATCAAATTTGGGGGTTACAGTGTCACATGAATCTTAGATATTAGGACATGAGCATGAGAGAAGAGGAAAAGAAACTAGTCACCCACCCTGTGGCTGAACCAACCAGGACTTCTTAGGACCTCCACTATACTAAAGTAAGAGCTTTGTAGACGTTACCAACATTCAGGAAAAGAAATGAGTCGCAAAGGATCGCTACACATAATTCTTACCTAATATAAGGGCCATGGTAGGCTATTGGCTATAGTAGATAGATGACTTTGAATGGTATCATATCAAATTTTAGCCCCTTGAAAGGGATTATACTCCAGAATTATATCTTTGAATATCCGATCAGGCTATTAAACTATTCTCCCCATGCTTTCCACCATATTTCTAAAAGAATATTATTTTATACCATAACTATATTCAAGATTGTCCCCGTTTCTCTATTGCCTGCCTAGGAATTTAATTTTGTTGTGTAAATGGGGGAAGTCTGTTTTCTCTCCCAGTTATGGCCCAAATAATAAATGTTGATGTTACTGTGCTATAAAAATATGTCCTCTATAAATTGCTTTGCTTGTCATTAAGATGTTTCCTAAACAAGTTGAATATGCACTATGTTTTTGTCAGACACTCGCAGCAATCTTAAATTACCTGCTGTGTCTATACATATTCAGGGGGCTGTAACGGGACTGTGCCAAGTGGCTCGGGAGAAAACCATTTATAAAGATTAGGAGGAAATGTGGGAGGCTCTGCCTGGTGTTGCCTGCATTGTGCACAATGCACTTGGTTTCTGAGTATCTTTAGGTTATTTCCCTCAAGAGTTACTCCAGTTCCCACAGTTCCCTGGGCGGCCACCATTGGCATCGCCCAAGCAGTCGCCTTCTTTTCATCTCCTGAGATGATCATTCAGAGTCTGGAGGCTGAAATGATCAGTGAAAACAGACCGACAATCTGTTGATCTTGTGGAGAGAAAAAAATGCTTTCTCAGTGACAGGGACTTTAATGGGATTTCATCCCCATAATCAAATCCAAATTTAAACTCCAAAGACAGAGTGAAACTTGAAGGGAACTTCAGAGAGGACAAGATGCTCTTGCTGGATGATGCTGGATGATGCTGGATGATGCTGAATGATGCTGGATGATGCTGGATGATGCTGGATGATGCTGGATGATGCTGGATGATGCTGAATGATGCTGGATGATGCTGGATGATGTGTGCAGAGCCCCAGAGAACAAATGTGTGTTAGTGTCCACTCCATGCTCTCCCGTGGTCACTGCTGTTGCTGATTTGGCCACAGGCACCAGGTAGAGGCCCAGTGGCCCCATCAGCAGATGAGGCAAGGTCGGGAGGGACTGGCACTCAGAATGCTGATCTGTCCTTGAAGACGTTGAACTAGAATGATCCAAGTGTGAGTATGTAGAAACCTAGAGATATGAGTCATAGTTAAAGCCTTATAGAATTCAGTGGAAAATGTTGTTATACGATGACCCATCACCCATACCACGACGACCCACATTTCAATTAACAGAGTGCTCACTGGAACCCATATCTATAGCTACAATTCTGAATACTTTGCGGAGCTCTTATTATCCCAAGACACATCACAGACCTTCAAGGGAATTATGTAATATACAAGGTGTCTCTCAAACTTTGTTTTCAAAAACTATCCCCAAGTCATGAGATGTAGGGTCCTTAGAACACAATTTGGGAAATGCTTATCCAAAAGAAAATGGCAGGACTGGGCACAGCCACAGAAGAAGTGGAGCCAGAGGAGGAATCCAGCTGCAGGAGACACAGGAAATGTGTGTGAACCACCCTTTAAAGCACCATTAATGTTAATTATAATCATCCCAGCTGCTATTCTGAGAGCATTTTCTGCACATCAGTCACTTATTTAAGCCTCGCAAGGACTCCCCGGGAGAGGCACTGGGATTGTTCCCACTTTGTAGGTGACGAAAGGGCAGCACAGACAGGCACAGCAGCTCACAGAGATCACATGAGCTGTTTCTGGGAGGACCAGAGGGGACGGTTCACAGGGAGAGATTTTAGCTCAGCTCCTGCAGGAGAGCTGGAGTGTCAGATTGGACTTCATCTGTCTGAATAGAGGAGAGAATGTCTGCATGACTCGGCACCTGCACACGGCTCCGGACCTTTCATCCATGACTCGTCTCTGCAGGCTCCACCTTTGACTTAAAACACAGCTCTCAGCTGTGAGTCATACAGGTGACGTAAGTGGCTTGTCCTGGATAAAACCTCTTTAAAAAGACTTCACATTACTGTCAAACCACACCACCAAGTTGTCCAGTGAAGGTTAATACAGAACCCATCACAAAGAGGCACTGAAGTCCCTCAGCATCGTCCTGACACTTCTGGGCTGGATGTGTTATATTCTCCCCCTCTCCGTCTGTGGGCCATGGACCTGCCTCATCTCAGACTCTCAGCCCCGCCATCACTCTGCCTGTGGCCTGTGTTCATGCTAACCAAGGGTGATGGCATTAGATCCACATCCATCTACCCCAGCTGCCGCCTAAGCATGAGGCAGGTACCCAACACCCTTCCCAAGAAACGCTTCAATACAACACACTATTGAAGTCTGGAAGATCAGGGTGAGATGTCATAGTCCTTGTCACAAGGAAAACAGTGGCTGGAGAAGCTGTGGGAATCAGCTGAATCTGTTATCCGTAGCAACCACATCACTGAGCATGCTCGTTACCCCTCACCCTCTTACCAGTCCCTGCCCTCTTCCAATCCTGCTCACCCCTTAAGACCTCCAGTGGAGGTCTGGGATCCCTGAGCCCTGATTTATTGTCCTCGTGGCTACAGACACAGAGTTAGAGCCCAGTGCTCCTCACAATGAGAACTGTGCAGCAAAGGCTGTGGAATGGGACAGAAGCCATTCAAACCCCTTGGTCTCCTTAACCTCTTTCCCACTGAGGGTGCAAGGGACCTAGGGGAAGACACAAGAGGGAAGGACCTGACCCCAGGGTCCACCAGGATGGGGAGCACATGGGAAGAAACTGACATTCATTTGCTAAGCTGCTGAGAAATGGTGATTTATCTGTGTAGCAGTAAGTGTGCCTCGCCTAATTAAGACTGTGTTCCAGCACATCAGGCTTTACTTCTACAGGGACAGCTGGTGACAGCTTTCCCAGTGGCCCTGGAATGTGGGCCGTGTGCAGCAGGGGCTGTGCCTTTCTTATCTGTCATTGCAGCCCACTCCCCGGCAAACCCGGAATCTGGAAGACAGCTGGCCTCACCGCTAGCATTACACTCAGCCTCAGACAGCCTCCTCCAGCCATTACTCCTCCCCTACCCTGGCAGCCTGGCATCACCTAAAGCTGGTGAGAAACGCAGTCCCAGGCCATGCTCTAGCCACAGGGAAGCAGAGTCTGTATTTCCACAAGACTCTCAGGGACGCCACACTGATGAGCGGCACACACTGACATTTGGGAGACCTCGCTTTAGAGCACCTGTCCTCTGCCTGAGGTGCACATTGAGGTCACCCTATTAGAATGCACGCTTGTATCTCTAGGAACGCGCTTTGTTTGGCCGCTGGCTTTAAAGTGCTGTCCTGTCTCTGAGGTTCTGGCACGCTAATGTGTTCAGAGTCCGCTGGAGGTGTTGTCTGTCGTTAGCACACAGATTCCCAGGTTCCCTGACCATGGTGCCGGATTCGGTAGGTCCAGGGAAGAAACCAGGAGTTCCCAGGTCCTGGTGTCCTAGGGCAGCCATGACAGAGCGCCACAGACAAGACAGTCGCAGAGAGCAGAAAGGCACATCCTGCGTTCTGAGGCCAGGAGTCTGAGAGGTGTCAGCAGGCCCTGCTCACTCTGCAGTCTCTAAGGGAGAAACTTTCCTTGCCTCTTCCGGGTCCCACATCTGCCCACAACCTTCACGTTCCTCGGCTTCACTGTGTCTCTGCGGCCCTGTGTTCACAGGTGTTCTCCCTGCGCCATCTTGACATCATCTGTCTCACAGGTCTCTTCATCCTGTCTTCCCCTGAGGACGACTCCAGTCATGCCCTAGTAGGGCCCACTCTAGTGACCTCATTTTGTTTTGCACACCTCTCTAAAGAGCCATTTCCACATAAGCTGGAGTTCTGAGGGACAGTTGGCCACAGCTTCAACAGTGCCTTCTGGAGCGTACTTCAGCTCAGTCATGAGGCAAGGCTGATGCTGCTGGCCCAGGGGTCACTCTGAGAACCACCACTTTTCTCTGCACTGCGGGAGTACAGAGACACTGTTCATTCCATTCCGCAGACTCCACCCGGGGTCCACTGGGCACATACTAGGTTTTCAATGCCTGTATTTCAAGTGAATTAATATTCCTTCCACACAGAAATTTGGCCTCTATAAAAGAGTTCAGTCTTTGCTGGATGCTGTCAAAGACTTAATAAGTGACATTTCATATAACAAGGGACTCAATAAATGTTAGGTGACTGAACATAGGTGTCACTCCTCATTAAAAATTTTAAAGAAGAAGCTTCTGGACTCCTTGTGCTTTTACTGTACCTTATGGAGCCTAATGACAGGATGCTTATGAGATGACACCGCTCCTTTAATGGGAAATTAACAATCTACATAACACTGAGGATTCAGCTGCAGAGCTAACTGGCTGTGGTAATTTGTGATTGCCCTGCCTTGGTTCCCTAGTGAGAATCCATCTCTATTCAGCAAGGGCCTCAGACTGCTCGGGGAGGGCAAACTCTTGCTCTGAATCTTAGCAACTTCCAGTCTGGTCTTCAGCTTCATAAATCACTGTCATATTTCACCCAAGCCGGTGGCTCTCAGCAGGGGTGGCTGGCAGTTTCTGGAGATGTCTGTGGCTGTCACAGTGAGAGCTATGAGGCGGTAGCGCTGGTGGCATCTACTGGGTCATGGTCAGGGACAGTGTGAAACCTCCCACAGCACACAGGTGGACCCACCACAAAGAGTGGCTGGCCCCAAATGTCAGTAACACCAGGGACAAGAACCCCTGACCTAAGCAAAGACAGCGTGGCTGTAAGGTTGCTGCACTAGATGAAAGCATGACTTCTTGGTGGCATGTATGTGACTGGCAGCAGAAGTGCCTGGGAGAACAAGGCTGTGTGACTCATGTCTAGGTCTTCAGAGCCATAGGAAGTAGATAAAGCCCGAGACCTTCCCATCCCTACTGTGCCTGGAAATGAACCACATCCAGTCACAGGTGCAGGGCTCCAGGCCAGACATGTACACATCCTCTCTCTAAATGCTAAAGGGGTCTCTACCCATAGTGCACTGAGGCTGTGATTATGATGCCCGAGTTACAAACAATGGCTGTTATGGAGGCTGAGTTGTTGTCCCCAACACACACTTGAAAACTGAAGTCCCTAGTATCTGCAGAATCTCTTAATCTACACTTCTAATCCTTGTCATATTCTGGTTTGTACTTGGGTTCAAATCCCCACTCCCTGGTTACTAGCTGCACGGTCTGGGGCAGGAGAGTCAAACCTTCACCATCTTTGTTCTTCTACAAATAAGGATGGATTGTAACTCCAAGTCTAAAAGAATGACAGGACAAGAAATAGCTTGCATGGTGGCTGGCCACGGTATAAGTTGCATCAATGTTAATCTTTCCCTTTCTTACTATCCCTTATGCTCACAGACACTAAGCAAGAGAAATTATGAAGTGCAGTTTGTAATTATCCTAGCTGATGTGATTTCTTGGGAACTAACCAGGAGATCCCATTTACTGGAAACATACTTAATGATGAAGCATTTATTCTGCTCACCTCCTTCAGGGAGTATTAAAAACAACTCACAAATGCACTCTTAGAAGCCCATGTTCTTTACCCAGTTGGGACTTAATTAGTCCTTCAGCAGATTGGCCCTCTCCAAAGCTGTTTGGTGTTAGATCCCACGTGACCTTGGGTGGGAACATGGGGAAACCTTCCATGCACAGTTCAGCCACTCAGTAACCAAGGAGACTCTACCTAGGAGCTGGAGATTTTTAAAGATTTTTTTGGTAACAACAAAGAATTTAAAAATATTTTTGTGGATGTGCTAAATTAGATGCTCACAAATTATGTTCCTATCTCCAGGGAAAGACTCATTAACTTCCACCAGAGCCCACTTCCTCCTGTTGGGCCGGGAGGGCCTTCGGACTGGGGTTCCAGGACTGTCCTGCCCCGGGAGGTTTCACTGTTGCAGTGTCCCGAGGGCCAAGTTCATTCCCTGGCTGCAGCTTTCAAGCCCACTCAGAGCCAGCCCCTGCCTCAGCTCTGTCACTTTTCCTGTCTTGTTGAGGAACAAGCCTTCTAAAGGAAAGCGCCAGAGGTCCCCTCTTCCCCAGCAGGCTGACTACAGGACTCCCCCAAATCCCTTTCATCTCCATCTGGAGCCTCTGTTGGTCCTCCACCTGAGGTCCTCCACTTTTTACAAATACTTTCACCAAGTGCTTCCTTCCATGTCCACCCAACCTTTGTCCTTATACTTGGACGGCTCCAGTCCACACTACAAGGCCCAGAGCAAACACTGCCACCTTTCCTCAGCATCCCTGCTTCTCCCAGAGGGACCTAATAACATGCATTCTCAGTCCATGGTCATGCGTTCATTCATTCATTCATTCATTGCCTGCACCCTGCAGCTACTGCGAATCTCTGGGGCACAAAAGTGAGCAAGGGAGTGCCGCTTACATTCTAGCTGGGGAAACAATACAAAATATAAGATAAACTAACACCTAAGTCCAGAGTGACAGGCACTCTGAGGAAGATAGCAGGCACCAGGAGGTAGACGCTAATTGAGGTGGTTGGAAAAAGGCAGCTCTGAGGCTAAATCTTAGCAACCAAAGGAAAGGTCCATACCCAAGTCATGCCTGAGGACCTGGAGGCAGCTCCTGCCAGAGGAGTCTGTGGAGACTTGAGGGCAGTGCTGTTTTTTTTAATCTTGATATCTCCAGACTCTTGGCCTCCCCAAGACTCCACAAAATCTGTGTCTTGGTGCATTTTAGCTGAAACTTTTTTTTTTTTTTTTTTTAGGTGTTTTTGAGACAGGGTTTTGCTTTGTGGTTCAGGCTGGCCCTGAGCTCAGCCTCCAACTCACATCACAGCAATCCTCCTGCCTCTGCCTCCCGAGTGCTGGGATGACAGGCGTGAGCCACCACGCCCGGCACTGTGGTATGTGGTACTGGTTGCTGCTGGGCGTGAGTCTCCACGCCCAGTATTGTTATATGGTTAACGGGGAATCGAACCCGGGCCCTTGCGCTTGCAAGACAGGCGCCGGAACCACTGAGCTAACTCCCCGGCCCTTAGCTGAAACTTTTATTTTTAGTGGTACTAGCTCGTCATCTATTGGACATACCACTGGTTTTGTTTTTTCTAAATCAAATAAGAAAGCTATTGTTCCTTATTTCTCTTGATTCAAGACATGCTGGAAACACATAGTTGGAAATCCACTTAGGAAATGCAATAAAATGCCAAAAGACATCTTGGAATTGGTGAAATTTCTAAAACTTGATGAGGTCTGGGTTGAGGTCATGTTTTATGCCATGTCTCCTGATCTTTGCCCAAAGAAATGCAACTCAGTTAAGTGTGGGGGAGACTCCATAGAGGGGGGTTAGATTGCCTCCCCAGAATGCAGAGCCCTCTATGTGTTAGCTGTGCCCTTCCTCAGTGTGTACTGTGCTCTCACAGGGTTGGTGTCCATGATGTGTCCAGGAAGCGTGGGGTGTGGAGGAGCTACTGAGCAGAGAACAGTGGGGGGATGAGTACACGGAGGGGACTGGCCCAGGGCCTGCTTACCTGTGGTAGGAACCTGCGTGTACTCCAGGGTAAAGGAAAGTTCTCAAGGAGCTTTGTTGGGGAGATGACATGAGTAGTGTGTGTGTTCTGGTCGGCGGCTGTCTCAGGGATGGACGGGAGCAGACAGGAGAGGTGGGAAGGTGCTGGCGTGGCATCAGTGAAAGAGAATGGCCACTAACTCCGGCAGTGATGGCACAGTGGTGGGGACAGAAGTAGGAGACAGACACAGCAAGGCTCTGTGCTGGTGTACTTTAGACTAGTGGTCCTGAACAGAACAGCTGTGCCTCCGAGGAACATCTGGAAAAGCATGGGGGAATTTTGAGACCCCAGAGAGGCTGCTGGCATCTGATAGGTGGAGAACAGGGGTGCCGCTAAGTAGCCTCGGACAGCCGCTCTCCCAACACACTCTCCTTGCCCCGCATGGCAGCAGCACTAAGGCTGAGAACTGGGCTTTAGAGGGAGAAGTCCAGAGACACAGTAATCGCAGAAGGTCTTCTCAAGATCTTGGAAGCCAGAAAGCCAGTGCTCTCTAGGAGGAGGCTAGAGAGGCCCTGAGAGGGCCTGGGGGGGGCAAAGGCCCTGAGCTGGGTTTCTGAGGCCTTGGAGACATCCATGGGAGAGGACACTTTATTTTCTCCTCCTGTCTTTGCCTGCCCAGGATAACCACCTTCTCTCTGCCAATAGTTTCCAGGCACCTTCTCTGGCTCCTCCCTTGACCACCTGTCTTCCAGATCCCACCTGCCTTCTTCCTGCCCCTAAAGAGAAACACATGGCCCCTTTCCCCTCAAAGGTTTTGCTGTGTCAGTGTGACACAATAGACAAGGGGCACAAAGGCTCTAGAGTATACTGAGTATTGTCTTTGATACCTCTTGGGTCGTTTTCTCCTTAATGACACAGAGGAAGAAAAGCAAGTCCTCCTCCTTGTCTGCATGGTTCCACTCCCTGCTGGCCATGTGCCGTCAGCATTCCTAGCCATCAAAAGCACTCTGAAAGCTCAAAGAAGCCAGAGCATCGTGTAAAAGCCAAGGTTAACCTCAGTTCACCTGTCACCCACTGTCTCTCCTGCCACCTGCTTCCCTTTGACCTTGGGTTCACCTAGGGGAGTCCAGAAGAACACCTGTGATGGGTCCCTAGAAACACATCTCAGTCAACCCCCCTCACCCCCTCTCCCTTCCTGTATGCATAACACGTGTTTGGACTCAAACATCAGCTCAAAAGGGAAAGAATCTCAGAGGAAAAAACAAGGCAGCTGTTTTGAAGGGAATAAACTTTGTGCAAGCGGAGCAGCCTTTGTTGAGGGGACAGAAGCAGAGTAAGATGAGCCCCAGGTGGCCCTTGCTGTTGGCAGACCACAGCCATACACTCACCAGCTTGCACGCTCCCGGGTCACCTTCCAGTCCCCGTTCTGGCTGGTGAGAGAGGTTCAGCTTGGAGCCTCCCCGCCCCCCAAGCACCATAACCACAGCTCAACTTCTCACATTATCTCTGTCCACACTCGTAAAAACAACAATAAACCCGAGAAATTCTGCACAGTGGGAGGAATCAGGTTAATGAAAACACACTGCAAAGAATTTCCAATAAGAAGGCAGAGCAGAGCTTATCAGCTAAAGAAAGAGGCATTCTCTGCCATCTTTGTGAGGGGGCGCAGAGCAGGGGAACACAGAGCTTGTTCCGGTAATCGAGGCATTCGTGGCTAGCGCTGGTACCTCCGGGGAGAGAGGCCCCACAAGGGAAAGACTGCCATGTGGGTTTGGACTGTGTCTATGCCACTCTTTCCTATAGTCCTGCTGACTGAATTCAGATTGTCCACAGCCAAAGGTGCCAGGCTTCACCCTGCCTGGCCAACTAAGTAGAAAACAGTAATGAGCACAAGCCACCTGGGCGGACAGTGCCCTTGCTCTCTGGTCCGGGTCTCTGTGCTGACTTCAGGTCTCCATCCAGCCTCAGGCCCAGAACGGACCTCTCCCCGGAGCCACACTGTGCACAGTGGCCGGGTTTATCTGCTTCGGTGCCCAAGGCTTGGTGCCCCAGTGTTTGACAGACAAACATGTGTTGCTGTCATCTGTCCACAGGAGCTCAGATCCAGACAAAATAGGAGCACCATGGTCCTGGAGAAGCCCCTGGAAACTTGGGGCGCTAGTGGAAGTTGCCAGCACTCTTGGCAAAGTTCCAGAGCACCCGCTTTGACATCTTTATCTGGGAGGAGTGACAGGGTTCCCACACAGGAATAAGCAGTGTGGAGCCACTGGTGACACTCAGTGACCGAACAGCAGAGTCTCCGTGACAGAGGCAGGGGATTGACCTGCCTCTTGGGTCCATTGCTGAACTGCGTCAGGTGCTGAGTCCTGGCCGGCATGTACAAGCTGGAAAGGGGAGAGCCCAAAGGAGACAGAGGTAACTCCTCTCAGGAAGGGAATGTGAGGGAGGGCTATGTGAGGCAGGACCATGTCTCCTTGGTCACCACTGTGTCCTGTGGCTGACACAGAGTGGCTTAGCTTGGACTTCTACTCTCCTCTCCCTGGAAAAAACATCCACCTGATTTAAGGCATGTAGCGTGGAAGCATCTCTGACCCCTATGATCCTTTAGAAATATCAGCTCATCTCCTGTTCATCTCTAGCATTTTTCATGCACTTTGATTATTAATTCGCACACTCAGCTAAATTGGTTCATTTTTTGGTGCTGTAACTTACCTTATGCAAAGGCTAAGTACTTTATAAAGAAAAGAGGTTTGTTTAATTCACAGTATTGGAGGCTGAAGGTCCAAGATCAGGAGGCTCTTGTCTTCTGCACCAATGATCCCCGCCCCCTCTTAGCTGGTCACAACATGACAGAGAAGCAGAAAAGGAAGCACATGTATGGGGAAGGAGCCATGCGTATGAGGTGGCCTCTCTGTGACTACGTCTTCTCTTGAGAACCACCTGATATCCTGAGGGAACTATATCAGTCTTCCTAGAGTGGCTCTCGGTAGCGTAGTTACCCATTTTAAAATTCCACCTTCAATGTCACCACACTGGAGAGCAAGTTTCCAGCACCTGAAACATTAGGGATATAGTCAAGGAGTCTCCAAAGTAAAGCACCATCTAATCAGCTGACCTAGGAGATCAGCAATTTGGGATCTATTACACTTTATCACTATTCCTTACAGAGGACAATGTGATTTTTATCACAGAGTCATTTCCTTGATTACTGGCAAGTGTTAGTTGGTTAGGTGTGTAGATGAGTGGATGAGTAGGTGGACAGGTGGGTGGATGGATAGTTAGTGGATGGATAGATAAATTGATGAGTGAGTTGATAGATGGGCTTATTAGATGAAGAACAAAATGAGTGGAAAAAGTAGCTGGATGGACAATAAATGAATTCTTGGAAAATGTAAAATGACTTGCCAATCCCAGCATCCCCTTCCTTGGGCTCAGTGACATGGCACTTTCCCAGGAGGGCTGAATGCCCTCTTAATCTGTTTGCCATTCAAACGGTGGATTCCGGGGTGTAGACGGCAGCCCGTGGGTCCCAGCTGGGCACATTCTCTTGGCCTCCAGCATCCCTCGTGCCCCAGAGAAGAGCACACCCAGAGGGAGTCATGGCGAGCCCTCTTCACGTGGCCCCAGGCTGAGGTCCTGGCTGTTAAGGTAGTCATCACCTCACTGGGAAAGGCTGGAGATACGTGGCCCAACAAGTGCCAGTGTGTGAGGCAGTACTGGCTCTGTCTCCTTCAGCTCCAGTGAAGGACAAACTAATTGCCTGCTGCTCTCCTGAGAAATCCTTTCTGAAGACCTCACCTGGCACAGACCTCCATCTCCTAGGGGGAAACCAACTAATAAGAAATGCAAAATGTTGGTACCACAGAATATAGACACAGAAGAGACTCACACTGAGAATGCAAATTTCTTTTTTTTCCAGTCAGTGGAAAGTCACATCACTCTAAGAAGTTGCCTAATTATCTATAATTATAGCCCAGAATAGTCAAGCTAGTTTGCTAGCCAACTGAGGAACTGTATGTTAAGGAAATTTGTCATGAGAGAAGGAACACTGAAACATGGCTAGAGAGATGACTTTGTCACAGGGCAAACAGTACCCACATGCACTCTTGGGGAGCCTGTGACCATGTGCAAACTTGTTGCTGAGGAGGCGTTTGTCAGAGCAGCCATTCAACACAGCATTGTACAGTGTTGGGTGGAACATCCCAGGTGAGCCCTGAGCCATCCTAATATCCATATAGTTAAAATCATCTCTGATGGCATCTGATATCTAAACTGAAATAGACTATTTGTATGGTTAAGGTTCTTAATTGAAATAAAGGGAGCCTAGTTCCATTATAGAAAGGGAAATGCAAGAGTTATTAAGAAAAATAACTTGCCTGTAATTCTGTCATCCAGTGAAAGTGATTAATAACAAGTATGTTTTTGATGATTCTCTTCTCGGCATATATTTTTCCTTTAAAATTTGAATTTTAATCCATGCACTGTCCCCTAGTTATATTCTCACACTTATGTGCATTTCCACCTACTCAGTGGACATCATGGTGGTGATTTTTAATGCCAACATAACATTTGCCATTTTGATGAACCAACATTTACTCCACCTCCAATATTGTGAACAATTATTCTTTTTCTCCTTTTCTAACCTGATTTTATTTGATTTGGCCTATAGTAAACAGCCTTCTGCCGAGCATCCTTGTGCAAATGTCTTTGCGTGTAACTGCCTATTTTCTGAGTACAGGCCCGGAAGTGGCTCAGAGGCCACAGGCTGTGGTCACTGTAGGTCACAGGTTTCAGTCTCAGCACAACAGGGCTACTCCTGCCTGCAAGGGCTGACTCCTCAAACTCCCTAAACCTGGTGTAGAAATAAAGGTAAAGCGTCTAGGGAAGAAAAGGAAGAGTAAACATTGAAAAAAATAAACAGAGAAGAGTCAAACCCTAAACTCAGCCTGAGAATCCCAGGGCCCAGGAGACAGGAGGATTTCCTGGTGGGAGACAACAAGCCAAATGGAAATGGGACAGGAAACATTTTATGGAGGCATTGGACAGAGGTTAAATGTTCTGGAAACAAAAAAGTCAGGGAATGAAGAAAAAAAAATCAGACAAGCTCTAAAGAGAGAAGACACCAACCTCCCGTGATCACCCTCACAGACAAGGTGGGGCCTGCAGGCCCGGGGCTGAGTGAAAGGACCAGTCAGGGTCAGGCAGCTCCCCCACACCAGCCCCTTGCATTCAGAGACAATCTGAGCCTCACCTCAAAACTGTAGGGCCATTAAGAGGCAGTGAGATGCCATGCTAACCTTTCTGTGCTCGGACAGCACGGGCTAGGAGCGGTGAACCCAGGCACTGAAGCAGACCTGTGTGAATGCTGACAGGAGAGCTCGCCACTCACCGTACAGGCAGTGGAGCAGCAGCAGCAGTCAGGCCTGGAGACCTGTGAGAAGAGCCATCGGCCCTGCCTGCTCCAGACCTGTGAGACAGTCTGCATCTTGGCAGGCTCCCTGTGGCTCCTATGTACTGCAGACTCTGAGAAGCGTTGATTTCAGAGACATCTCTGAACTTTGCTGCTGCACGGATGTAAGAGTGCCAGACTCTGAGTCAGAGTTCACGAGGGCAGGCAAGGATTTGTGTCAGCAGTCGACGTTCACTGAACTGCCTGTGGTTTTACAAGCGTGCCTTCCAGATAGAAAGTTGAAACACAATGTAAAATTCTTAGCATGCGTAGAGGGAAACAGTCAGTAAGCCCAAGCCTGCATGAAATCATTCTGGCTTTTTGAGCAAAGCAGTGCACTCTGGGGACACTTTGCAAAGTCCATCAGGACAGGCATCACCAAGCAGAACAGAGATTGGCTAAGGCACTGTCCTCTCAGCTCTCAACCCCCCAAAACAAACATTTTGCAAGCCAGACCTGCAAACATTCTACAAAACTTCACCCAAGTGGCAGATTCTTTTAGACAAAACCTTATGCTGTAAAAGAGGAATTAGGGAGAGAATCTGGAGCAAGGGTTTGTGCGGTGACCGGACACTGCACATGGGAATCCTGAGACTTGGAGGAGGATGGAGCCTCTAGTCAGGAGCTGCCTACACAGCATCATGGAAGGGAGCTGCCAGTGTGACAAGAACCCATGAGGCTGACACAAGTCACCTTGCAATGAAGGGTCAGAGTTTGGAATCATCGCCTTGGCTTTCCCCAGGTCTTAACATGCAAGTGAGCGGAGGTTGCAGGGTGTGGTGGAGTGACCAAGTGGAGACAGCAGCAGCAGAGTGGTGTTTTTAAGGAGGCCACACTGGCAGCTGCAGACATTCCTCAGGAGGGAGAATTGCATCTACATATCATACATGGAGGGATGTTTCCACCGGAAACAAAGCTGGAAGGTAAAAAGCAGAGGGCCACAGAGCACCCAGATCTGTCTCCGTCGCCCAGCAGCCTCTGCTCTGACGGGCCGTGCCTCTGCAGCATCGGTGTGTACAACGGATGCTTCATGCATGAATAATGTATGTGTGCCGTGTGTGTCACTGCCTTAGCGAGAGAAGCGCGGACCACATCTCTTGGACGCTTTAAATAATTTACAGCGTAAATCTGCATCGAGTCGGAGAGTAATCTGCACCCACATGTAACATTTATGAACAGAAGTGAAGCTTCCTTTTTTGAGGGCCAGATTTTTTCAGCTGAGTGTTAACACTGCAGCAAATCTGGTTGACATCATTTTGACTTTGTTGGAAAACCCAGTGCTTAAAATGAGTGACCTAGGCCCTTGTTAAGATTTAGTAAGAGCAACAGAGAACTTTCTGTGGGGAAAAGATACTTCTCAAAATAACTACCCACATGGGTGGCATGGACAGTGGGGTTGTGCTCACGGCACTGGCCTCTGAAGCCAGTGTTGCTGTGACTCCTGGTTATCATGTGTCCAGCACCAGGGGAGACGGAGAGGTCAGCACTCAAGGCTGTGACCTCCCCCCAAGCCATGTGCTTCCGAACTTCCTCGCCACTCGTGATGGAGGCGGCACAGAAGCAATGCCCCGCCCCAGGTCTCCTGAAGGATGCTGAAAGGAAGGAGTTGTGTTGCTTTAACCAGTGCTGCTGTGCTCAGACCCAGGGTGTGGAGCGGGGGCACTCAGAGCAAAGGCAGGGAAGCGCGAAGGTCTCTTCCTCAGCAGCCTAAGAGCCAATCAGTGGTTCGTCTTGACCAGTGATGATGTTGTCGAGCTTTTGCCACCCTCCAGAGCCCATGCCAGTCAACTCACATGTGTCGTTCATTTCATCTGGAGTTGAAGAAATCAGGACCTGGAAGTAGGCACTGGGTTCTACGCATTTTCCAGATGAGAAGCTTGGTGGTTAAGCAATGTTGCTACGATCAAAAAGAGCAGAGAGTGGAACCTGAGCAGCTGAACAGAGCCACAGCATCTTTTCAAAATGTGGCACTGCCCTGCCTCCCCACCATCTCCAGCTGGGAGCTGGTCCTCTAGAATAGAAGATCAAACCATCGTGGATACTCATGTTGTCTGCCCAGATGGTGGGGCTTTCTAGGCTGCCATGTGCCATATGACAGAAAGAGCATTGGACCTTGGGGTTCAAGCCTCCTTGGCACTCCAGCTCTGTCAGACAGAGCCCACTACCTTCCAAATCATCCACAAGGTGCGTACAGAGTAAGCACACTCAGGAACACAACCTGAGTGTAGCATGAAGCCAAGGACAAGATGCACAAGCTCCCTTCCCCTGGAACTCGGCCCAGCAGGCTGCCCCTGAGAAGAGCGCTTCCTCATTACCTTCTTTGCAGTTTTTGGCTCTACCCTAAAGTAGTGGGGTTCCACATGCCATTTGTATCATCACAGAGGAGTATCCTGCTCAGCTTCCAAAAGGGGAAACCCTGCCATCTGTAAACACACATGAACATGGGGGACACTGTGCCAGGCGAAATAAGGCACACCCTGAATAACGAATATTATGTGATGCCATCGATGGGACGAAGCCAAGATAGTCGAGCTCATAGCACAGAACGGAATGGTGAGTTTAGGGGAAAATAGGGAGATTTAGTTAGTGAGTGCAAAGTCTCACTTCCACAAGGTGAAACACTATCACAAACTTAAAATGTGGCTTAATGAAGAGAATGGGAAGAATTTTTCCAGGGGACACTTAATCTTAGGGCATAATTTGTGGTGATGTTTTCTGGTTGCATGTGTATCTGTAAACTCATCATATTTTTCACACTAAGCAGATATAGCTCTCAGGGTATTGATCAAACTTTAATAAAGAAACATTTTCCATACATGGTTGCCTTCCATCTGCAGAAACGCAGCCATGTCCCTGAGTCTCCACCCAGTTCTCTCGAAGTATCCACATCTGACACCTTCCACACATGAATATGCAGTAGCTGGGCGTGCATGTGATGCCCAGAGATAAATGCAAAATGGCACAGTCTAGTCTTGCATTAGTGCTTATTGCTAGGACAGGCCTTTGGGTTACCAGAAGCAGAAACTCGGTTCACCCACTTGCAGATTAAAGGTAGTGAGGGCCTCCCAGACTTCTGGGAGTGGTAAACTTCTATGTCTTAGGAGGGTTCTTGCACCAACCCAGGGACTCTGGCTGGAGGGTCCCCAGGCTTGCCTTTCATGCACTCAGCCATCAGTGTGACTTGGCTGTTTATACATATACATCCATTTATTGCTGGTGACTTGCTTGGTCTCTTCAAGTTTCAATTCCAGATTATCACAAGGAAACAATGGCTGACTCAACTTTGGTGATGTGACTTGGTGCCCAGTTGGCATATCACCTCCTTTGGCCTACAAGCTCTGGTCCTTTCGTGTGGGCACGTGTTCCACAAGGTCATCCCAGCTGCCAAGAACCCAGAGGGGAGGGCACATCTAGCAGAGTGGGACATCCATGAAGTATCATCATCTACAAACTTGTGCTATGGCTTGTTCCTGTCATGTCTTTTATCAAAGTCTCCTTTCCAACACTCTGTGAGGCCCAAATGAATAGATCATTTTAGATTGACTGTTTTGCTTTTCTTCCCTTGAGAAAAAAATTTATTCAATTCTCTGCTTCAAAAGACACCTAGAGACAGGGTGGGGCTAGCTCTAAATCAATAGCAGCACAGTACAAGAAGAAAAACTATTATCAGCTAACATTTATTGAGTGTTTACTGGGCAACTGGTGCTGTCCAGAGCAGTTTAGATGTTTACATTTATTTATTTTCTGAAGTGGCCATAGGCAATTTCCTGTTTTCTCACCTGTAAGATGGCAATGATACCTGGTATATAAGGTGATGGTGAATTCTGGGAGACAGTGCAATACTTCTTCTCAGTGAATAGCGTGTGATGGATAAAGGGTGTCTATGTCACTGTGACAGTCTCGTCAGCTGCAGTAAAACTTAAACCACTCGGTGATCACGTTGTTGTGGTTCCCTAGAAAAGATGGCTGCTCACATTTGACTCCAGTGTTTGAAGGCAGAGTGCCAAGCTCGCCAGGGTGTTCAGATGCCCACCAGATGGGAAATGAATAATAAAAAGGGCAAGCTCCCAGGCTGGAATACAGGGGAGCAAAAATGTTGCAGAACCAATGTGTTGGGCAGCAGGGTTCGGGAAAATCTGTGTCAGGACCCTGGAGAGTTCATGTAGCCTTCAGGCATCTTTTGCCACCACTTCAAATGATGCAAAGCTCTACATTAGGGGCTCCAGCCTTGTTAAAGTTATGCTCTTCTGGTTTCTATGGCAGCTCAGAGAAAAGTGGAACCCCCGATACCAAAAGGGTACTCAGAACTCGGCTCTCCTGACCTGGAGAGGGGATAGAATTCCTCATTACACTAACAGGGGGTGAGGACAGGGAACAAGGGCCCTGTCTTTTTTGTCTCAGGGAAATTCAGCTCTAGTAACCCACTACTGGAAAGAATAGTCAAGAAAAGAGCAAAATAGTAGGGAGCATACCACCTATTTCTTTTCCTGTGCAAACCAGAGCAGAAAAGAAGCAAATCTCTAATCAAGCTTGAGGAAAACACTTGATACGTCTGAGTGTTGTCTATTGGTAGGCATTCCTCTGTTACAAAAGATTGGTGAGCACGTATGATTGTGTGAGTTGGAAAAAAACTAGGAAAACAAGCCACCTGCCAGAGTAAGAGTTCAGATAAAGTATCTTGGCCCGATGGGTTGTTTTTTCTCTCATACGTTCATGCACTGTGGGATGGGTAGAGTTTGTCTACAGTGTTTGTTCTACCATCCACGTGGATTATTTCTGCCTATTTCAGATGATAGATATTTAGCAAAATGTATCCTGAAAGAAAGAATGCTCAGATGTAGTTTGTGCTCCCACAGAGCTGACACCAAGCTGGCTCAGACATGTCAGAAAAGCCTGCTGCCTATGGGCTTTGCATGCTGTGTGTATGGCAAGAACATGGGGTGGTCAAAAGAGAAGAGATGCCACCTCGGTCCCACACCAGGAACCCCAGAGAGGGCTGCTGTGGCAGACAGACTCTCTCAGCTCTTACTTGAGCAGCCTGGGGATCTCTCCCTGCCTTCCCACCCTGCCTTGAACCTGCCCTGTGTCTAACTGTCCTGGAATACGTGCAGCTCTTCAATACTCTTCTCTCTCTTAGTGTCCCTGCTCAGACCCTTGTCCTCCAGAAAAATAAGTACTCCTTCGTTTCTAGCTAATGTTTCCCACCTCTAAGTCCCCTGCCCCCTGCCTCCTGCCAGACCCCAGCCCCAGGAGCTTGCCCAACCCTCACTGCCAGCACAAGTGCACACCAGTCTCTTTCCTCTGCCCTACAACCCAGACATCAGATTTCTCAATGGGATTTCCATCCCTCTTCTGTTGCTTTGTTTTCTTTGTTTGAGGAATTACTCTGGAGGACTGATTACCAAGTTCCTTCTCTCCCCAAGAAATATTTCTCCGTCGTAAATGATTCTGCTCCTTGAGGAGATCTGGTGGCGTTTAATTCATCTCCTGTTCTCTGCTTGGATGAACTCTCAGAACTCCCTGAGAGGAAAGACGAGGTGCTGGAACTTCAGCAAGATGAAATCTTTAAGTGGTGGGTGAAGGTGATGGATTTTCATCTCCTTCCTCTGTGTCCTCCTGCTGCATGTGGCCTCCAGGCATCCTCCCGCGCTCCCCTGCTTCTAGCTCATTACTCTCCCCAACTTAGGACTTTTCTTTTCATGTGGAACTTATCTGATTTTTCTTCTTCCTGTGTCCAACTCTTGCACTGCAGCCTCTGTGCTGTATCCATTACATATCGTTCAGGACTGCAGCTGGTTGAAGTGTTAAGGCCTGTGTAAGTCTCCAGGAGACTGGAGAACTGAGCTCATCTCTCTCTCGATTTGGACTATGGAAGTTGCCACCTGCTTGGATACTGGGCAGAGCGAGGGTCTGTTGGCCTTTCTGATCCTGCAGCCCCACTATGTACTCCTCTGCTGCAGTGGAGGGAAAGATGATCATTGTTCACCAACATCCTCCCTTTTCAGGGTGGGGGGACCTCTCCTTCCCTGTCTCAGTGTACAGAGAAAGCCTCCCTTCCCCGGGGGGAACAAAGGTGCCTGGTGGGCAGCAGCTTCTGCTCTTCCCTGAAGCCCTCCTCAGGCCCCTCGCTGGGAGCCAGGTGCTGAGTGACAGCGAGTCTTAAATGTCCTTCCATCCTTTTCCTGTGTGATGAGATTCCTTGTCAGGTTTGCACATAGACGTCCCCACAACACCTCACAGGCTCATGTGTGGCTCTGGGAGGTGACTGGATTGTGAGGGCTGCGCTCATTGACATTAGTCTGCTCATGAGTTGATAACAAATTGTGACGCTGGGATGTGACACCTGGTTGGACCTGGGTAACGAGAGATGGGTCCTGGCAGGGCCTGTCTCCTTCTTCCATTCTCTCTGCTTCCAGCTGTCATGCCAGGAGCAGCCTGGCCCTGCTACCCTGCTACTGTTTGCTACCAGAGCCCGCTGACATGCTGCCCTGCCTTAGAAGTGGCCAACTATGGGCTGAAAGCTCTACAAATTGTGAGCCAAAGTAAGCCTTTCCCCCTTTCAGCCATGGGTGCTGTTATTGTGTCTCAGCAGTGAGACTGTGACCAAGACGGCAGTCCTGAGGGGCTGGACTCACCCTCAGTACTGCTCAGGTGAGACAGGACACACAGAGGCCTGGTCAGTTCCAGGTGGAGCCCTCATCCAGGGTCCACTTTGTAGTACCTCTACACACAGGCTGACCAGCCCCCTGCCAGGTAGTAACAGAGGAACCAGGAGCCCCTAAGACTCCTGGCTCTTCTCATGTCTCCTACCTGCATCTCCTGGCTCTTCGTCCCTCTGCTTCACCTCCTGCACTCTGTCTCTGGGCAGGTCACTGTCTGCCCCTTAGGGTCATGCGAGTCCAAGCTCTGTGCTTTAGCCCTGCTTCTACCTGTAAGGTCTCAGGTTCCTCCACTACTATCCACTCAACCTTATATGTCTTTCCTCACTTGGACTCGGTATCTTCCCCAGGAGCTGCTTGGCTGCCCACGCTGCTTACCTGCCCTCTGCGATTCCCCACTGCCCCATCCATTCTCCTGCAGCTCTTACTCTCATCATCTCAGAGCCATCGATTTAGTAGTTTGTGAGCTGCTGAAGGAAGCACATCAACTTATCTTTGCATTCCTATCACGGCAGAACCAATAAAGGCCTGAGACTCTAAATCAGAAATTCATAATTTCCCTTTCATCTCAAGCACGTTTATTACTTGGGAAGCATCTGAATGTACAGGTGCAGATTGGGAAACTGAGGCACAGAGCGAGTCGCTTGCATAGGCTTAGCTAGAAGACAATAGAGCCAGAGCATCTAAAGTTTTCTAAGGCAAAACCAGGTGCTTGTCCACATGTGTCTAGACACAAATTCAAATCCTACACATTCCGCTGCAACTAACTGTAGCCCAAACTCCAGTTCATCCCCATTTGCACAGAGATTCCCCCCTCCTCCACTTTCCCTGCGAAGTTGTCAGCATGCTCTTCCTACCTGCTCAGCCCATATCCAGTGTGTGGGCAGGAGCAGGTCCATCCACTGTCCCATTGGCAGTGCTTCCCATTTTAATCATGTCTCTTTGCCTCAAAAGATCGCTTCAAGGGTACACGTTGGTCTCAACACAGGTGCTGATGCAATGGATTGAAACTCCCCCCAAAACAAAAGGGAAAAAGCCAATATCATGCAAAATCTATCTGCATTTCAGAAGCTGTCAAGATGAAAAATGAAGCCCGGGTTTGGCCTTTAAAAATATTAATTTCTTGTAAAGATAAACTGCAGAGTGGTAGAGAGAGCATCCCCTCATCTCTGTGGAGGAGGAATGAGACCAAACCCCAATCCTTCTGCTCAGGTCTTGCCTGCCATTTCCAGATTTGATGATTACCTACCTGTTCGTGGTCCATCTGTGAGGCTTCTGAGCAAAATGAGTGTGCACGTGAGTGTGAGTCAGTGTTCACCCCTGCTCCGACGCCCTCCGTGCAGTCCAATTGCTGTGGCCTCTGAAGCTTGGGGGATGATGGCTGAATCCAACAGAAGCAAATCTGGGCATGTCCTGACCGGGCCGGGGTCTTGCTGCTGGTGGGCAGGAAGGGCTGAGAGGGCGGGGAACAAGTGCATTGCCAGCCTTCACTGGTCATGCAGAGCAAGACTTCTGTCTCCACTGAGGGTCAGTTCTAGCACTTGGAAAAGACGCTGTCTCTGCTTCCTCCCTCACACCTGTCCATCTTCCCAGGCCTCATGGTCAGCTCTGAGACACCCTGCTTGCACCTGCCTGGCCTCTACTTTCCCTCGGCCATCACCCTCTTTCTGGGGCCATCACAGAATTTCTGCTTCCACTTCCTCCAGCCTCCAGGAACTCCTCATCTAAACACCCTCCTGTTTGAAACACCAGTGGCCCCATCGCATGCCTGCCCTCTGCCCCTTTGATTTGTGTGTCCTTCTCTCCCTTGTCTACCTGGACATCTCTTACATGTTCCTTCACATGCAGATTAAATGCCCTCCTTGCTTCTTTAAGCAGAACTGGCTGTAGTCTGCTCAGCACCCAGCCCCGCCGGGCCACATGGGCATGGCTCTTGGCCTGCTCGGGATCACCCCAACTTCCTTCTGCCCCGACCTTCCTCCTCAGGACTAACATCAGCCAAGATGCACAGGTTGGTAGTCTGTAGATAATGCTACTATTTCTCTAGAAATGATGTCCAGATATTTGAATCACTGGGAAATATCTGCAGCTTTAGTAAATATGCTTTTTTCTTTTTTCCCTAAAAGCCCCAAGCCCAATTTTTATTATGTCCTAAGGGAAAAAAAAAAATCCCTCTAGGTTCTTAAGCCCTTAGTCATGACATACCAAGGCACAGACGAGGGTTCAGAGATGGGCATGTGTCGGCTTGCGGCCCGTCCTCTCCACTGGAAAAGCCAGCACTTTGAAGCGGCCATCCATCCACTTCTCAAACTCAGGTTCCAGGTCTCCAGTGTCTGTGGCCTGTGCTTCTTACAAAATGAGAAGAATCTCATTGTTGGCCAGAAACCGAAGCAAAGCGACTAAGCACACAGGATTCCAACAGCTGCTGCCATGTTTGGGTAGGTCTGTGTCATGGATGTCAAACAGGGCCCCCACTCCTGTGTGGGCTCAGAACTACTATGCAGCTAGCTGAAGAGCCGTGGGGAGTTTTTTGCCTGTCCACCCTGCTTTCTGAACTCTCCTACCTCTCATGGGTCGCCTATGATGACGTTCATCTCTGGAGTGTGACTCTGTCTCCCCACCACAAGGTGTCATCTCCACCTGCCACTTAGCCAAACGCAGTCTGTGTTCCAGAACTCAGGCACTTTACCAGGCAGTTAGAGCGGCGAAGGCAAATCTCCCCTCTGACTTCCTGAACTTTGTGGTCTAACGATAGAAAGAAAGTCCAGCCTCCTTGGTGGGCAGCAAGGAGAAGAGGCCAGAAGAGTGTATCGGACACTGGAGGAGACCAAGTCCACCCTAGAACTCTGGAAGGTGGGCCCTTGTCCTTCTGTTAGGAGTATTTGAGCCCAGCCTAAGGGCAGGCACCCCAAGATAAACACTCTACAGCAGAGAAGCTGCATTCCTACCAGTGTGTGAGAGCTACCTTTACCAGTGCAAGCCCAAACAAGGCCCAGTGATGCAGATTTCCATGAGAACCTCATGGCCTTTTGCTCTATGTACTCACCCAAACATTGGAAGTAGTCTCCAATGAAAATCATCACCCCTTCTGCTCTGTGTGGATTTTCTGTATCATCCTGCTACCAGGAAAGTAGCCTGAATGTTCTGCCTACACCTGAATTAAGTGACAGAGAATTATCACTCGCCAACAGCTCACTGGGATTTGAATGTGCTAGTGAACAGAAGCGAAGTGGACAATTGCGTTTTGGAGGAAGCTACAATGGTCTCTTCATTTCCCTTGGCCTGGAGTCAACCCAAGATTTTATTTCTCTTTCTTTTTAATTCTGATACTTAAAGCTGTAGCTATTGATCAGCTAAATGATCTATGCATTGCATTGGACTAATAATCTAAATTTGAGCCAATGTGAGAGGATGATCTTAATAGTGAGGGAGCCGAGGTAACAGGGAATGAACATCTGTGTGCAGCAGGGGCTGGGAAGGGATGGGTCCACCTGGGAGGCTGGTGTCAGCCATGAGAACAGAGAGAATTTGCTCCTGAGATGGAGAGGGATGAAGCATGGTCTTCCTTCTTCTTCCATCTCAGTCCTAGCCCATCCCTAAGTTAGGCCAGTCTTGCTTTCTTTTTGCCCCATTCCGGACTGGTGTCAGTACCATCCATCTGGCGCCCCAGAGTGACCACACTCCTGTGGCTCCTTACCACACATGCACACACCAGCACCACAGCCCAGCAGCCACTCTGCAAGGTGCCCATGCTGGCTCTGATGCTGCTTCTGGCACACCTTAGGTCATTTAACATTCCTGAGCCTCGGTTTCTCATTTATAAAGTGGCACGTTAGTGATACTGATTTCATAGGGTACAGTGAAGGTCAGACATCTTACCAAGCCCAGCATGAACAGTAGATGTTATCTCCCCCACAGCTGATAACTCCACCACTCTGATCCCATTTCCAGGGAGCTCTTATCATTCCTGAGCCACCTCGCCTCACCTGCATGGATGTACTGTCCATGTCAGGCTCATTTCATATGTCCCCAGTGAGAAGCACGCGGCCTGGCCCCTCATAGGACCAAAATTAATCCTGTTCCTTTGAGTTAAATACTCTATTTGCAAATCACCATTTAACTTGTGTTATTCTTTGATGCATCTGGCACATAGGTAGATAATAGCCGAATGTGACACTCCCGATTTTGAAAAATTGTCAACAGACCCAAGAAATGCTTTGAAAATTTGTATCATGCATCATTTCTCCTATAAATCTCAGTAATCATTTCTGTTTGGTTTGTTTTAAGGACTTAAGACATTCAAAGTTTAAATGTGGGGAAGTTACGCCTTTTCTCTTGTTTTATTTCCTACTACGATGACCAATGAGGCAAAGAATCCAAACTCATTAAGCTTCACACATAAAGAATTGAAATGTATACGGTACTTACAGAGAGCAGGGGCTGAGTGATGAAGCTCTCTTTTCGGGCCTTGAACATGTTGACATCCTCAATATTTTTCATCCACAGAATATAGTATGAGCATTGTTTCGCACCACGTAACATTAATATTATTTTATGACTGTGCACAATGCAGTGACACATTGCTGAGCTGCTGAGAAATTTAAAGAATAAAAGAGATTTAGACACTGCAAGAGCCTTGACTCATTGGATTTGGAACACTGAAAGATGCCTACAGCAGGTTATATAGCTTCCATCAAGTGAACCAAAACCAGCGTGCTAATTTTATATAGCCTGGATCTTCAAATTTAGCACCCATAAATGTGGCTTGGCTCAGTGCTATTAGCATTTAATAGTGGATCAAGACTCTAGTTAGGTCAGCAAAAGAACCAAGCCAAGGATATCTCAACATGGTAAACACTGAACTTGTGCAAGAAAGGAAATGAGCTGTGACTGTAACACTCAAATTCCCAGTACATCTTCCTACATCCATGGCAGACATTACTAGTCAATCACAGCACATTTGTTCTCTGATTCCGGAGGTATCTCAAGATCCTGCTCTACACAGGGCCTGGGGCAACATTGCCATGACACATCTGGTGTGCCATATAAATTGAAACTTATCTAAACCTACACAAAACTATGAGAAATAAAATACAAAAACAGAGAAAGCCTAAGTTTTGCTAACAAGACATCATTTTTTTAAATGTAGATAACACTTTTCTTATCATTACAATGGTCTCTAAAGGCCAAAAAAACAGGTGGTCTTTTGTAGATCATATCTGTTCTTTCTTTGGTAAGCACTTGTTAAGGCACTGCTGTTGTCAGGCATATGCTTGCTGACTGAGTGGCTGCCACTTATCTGGGTAGTTCTCCAAGTTGAGAACTGGGACAGGGAAGCCTCGACCAATTTGTTTCTGGTTTGAGTGAACTGAGACCCCTGGATTTAAGAGGAAGACTGGGAACCCCAAGAAACCTGGAGGTCAGTTTGCAAATGCACATGTAACCCCACAGCAGACCTCACCTGGCAGTACTATCAGTTTCCATGCAAGTGCCTGTCCAAGGTGCTCTGGAAATGGCAACAGGCTAGTGCTGGGTGTCATTACTAACACTGTCACTCTCCTCTGTGCATACCCTGCATGGATCAGACACATAGAAGCTGCACTCATGAACTTGCTCTTACCTCCAGAGTCTAAAGCTACGAGGTGAGCCTTGTTACAGACACGTGGGCTTCCCTGCCCTGTGCAGGCAGCCACAGCAGGTTCTTCACGGCAGGGTTCTCTTGGGAGCCTGCTCTCGAAAACCCTGGTAAGTTAAGGCTGCTGGGACCCAGGTGAGATGCAGGTCAGTCTGAGCCAGGTCGCAGGTTAGAGCACCTGATCTGAAGTCGGACCCAGTCTTCAGCCCTAACCACCACTCATCAGCTCCCCAGGGGTGTCACCATCGCCCTCACTGTCTGCTCCTCCCCTGTCTGCACCCAGGGGTAACACAAGGACCTTGAGCACAGTAAGTCTCCACACACTGATCGCCTCTGTCGCCTCCCACCTCAGTGGCAGTTTCCCAAGATCAAGCTGTGCCAGACCCTGTAGGAATCCATGTGGCATCTCCAGGAGACACAGGCCAAGAAGCTATAATTTCACACAGTTTCTGGGGGCAGCAAGTCCTACATTCACTCCCGGAACATCCATGAACTACGTCTCAAAAACGCCAGCCCAGGAGCAAGAATTTGGAAAGGGATCGATTTGTACGGACCCATGAGGGACAAGAACACACACAAAGTTGTGCTGAGTATTAACCTGAAGTGTTATCATGAGGCTGAAAAGTGGAATCGGCCCAAAGGCCCATCCTTGGATGAACAGAGAGAAAAATCCCTGGGGGACCCTTCCTGGTCTTTGACCGACGCTGAGGTCCTTCTGGTGGGCACCAGCAGGCATCGCCCACTGCAGTCAGGATTTAGCAGAAATCCCTGGGATCAGCACCCGCTGCGCTGGCCGTGGTCTCTGTGGTACAGGCGGCCTCATTCCCCTCTGCCCAGCCGTGAGGATGTAGCCATAGACACCCAGTGTCTCTTCTGTACCCAGGAAACATTCACCTAACAGCGTTTGCCACTCAGAGGTGAACAGTTAAGTGACATTTAGCACATGCACAATGCTGTGCAACCCGCCACCCCATCTACTCCAATGCACCTTCATCACCCCAGAAAGGAAACACCAGATCCACTAATCGGCCCCCTCACATTCTCCACTCCCTGCCCTAGACCCTGGCAAATGAGAATCCATTGCTTCTCTCTTTGTCTATTACGAGCATTTCAGATACACGAGATGACATAGGTGTGACACTCCGTGTCTGACTTCCTTCACTTCGTATGATTTCGAGGTTCATTTGCCTCACCGATGTATGAGCGCTGTGTCCCTCTCCGCGCCGAAGAGTTCCTTCATACGCGGAGTTAGTTACTTCCTCTGCAGCCTGTCCGCTCGCTGACCTCGGGGCAGGGTCTGCCTCGCCTCCACCGTGCAGTGCTGCCAGCGTATGCGTACGTGCATCCGCTGGAGTCCTCAGTATTCAGGCACCCGCCTGGGGGCTGTAACTCTCTGTTTCACTTTCTAAGCAGCCAGCTCACTGCTTCCAGAACCAGGCTCCCGTTTCTGCGCGTCCTCGCTGACACTTGTTCTTTTGTTTGCTTGTAGGTACTCACAGCGGTTCAGATTTGTGTTTCTCTGATGATCAGTCCTGTGACCACTGATCATTTGTGTATTTTCTTTGGGGAGGTGCTTATTCAAATCTTGTGCCTACACTTTAATTTGCGGGTATGACATTTTGTTTTGAGTTGTAAGAGTGCTGTGCATGTTCTGGGTATTACACCCTCACCCATTACACAGCTTGCTGGCTATGTTCTCCCATTCTAGAAGTTGTCTTTTCACTTTCTTGATAATTCCACCTCTTTGTATTTTTAAACAGCTGAATAACTAATAAACCCAGCACTAGACATTCAGATGTTGAAACAATGAACGGTTCCCACCCTTAACCAGAATGAGTCTGTCCTCAAGCTCTCCAGCATCAGTGTCATAGCCTGCTGACTGCTGCAGACCTGCGTTCCCATCCCGAGCGGGGGCATCACATGCTGTCATGGCCACAGCAGAGGTCAGGTGGTGGATGTCTCAGTTGAGAAAAGGTCGAAGAACCCGTCCTCCCACGTTACCTGACACGAATCCCCTTTCTGTCCTGTGGCTGACCAGAGTACAGGAGAACAGGACGAAAGGGGAAAGACCGAGCTCGCCAGCGCGACCTTTAAGGCCCCCACATCTCAAGCCTCAGGGCCAATTAACATTTCATTGAATTCTCTACTCCCTCCCTGCCACTGTCAGGTTTGGCTCCGAGCCTCTCGAGGATGTCTGAGATACAAACGCTGAGGCTGCACACTGACATTTTGTGAGCCAAGGAGATGTGGTGCTCTTTACTTAGTGACTTTTTGGTACTATAATCTGAGGGTCTTAAAGATGCCAGTGGCCATGGGGTCTTTGGTCCAGCAGATGGTTATGTTCTGCCACCTGCAGCCTGGACCTGGGGTTTGTATGGCTTCCCAGAGGGTGGAGGAGGGAAAGAGAGGAGATGAGGGAGGGAAAGCCACTTCCAGCACCCGGAGCCACACCCTGCGTGAGTGGCCCCCAGAGTCGCAGACACATCTAGAACATCTTCATTCTCATTTTGACTCTGATAACAAAACCTACTCTCTAAACACTAACTGATATACATTCAGAGTAAAAAATATATATATAAAGAAATTAGAAAAGAGCCCAAAGGTTAAAATTAAAATTGCATAACCTCATCCTCCGAAGATAATTGCTGCTAATATCCTGCTGTGTACAGTTCTCCTATTCTATTTACATATTGTGATATATAAATACCTTTTTTACAAAGATGGGATCTCACTGTTCATACAATTCTGAAACCTGCTTTTTCTTCTCAACAGCATAATAGAAACATTTTCCATGTCATTAAATATTCTCCTACTAAGCATTTATTTTTAATGTGGATGCCTCTGGCTTAAACAGCAGCAATCTTCAGTGCTGCAAAGAGCTATGCTTGGTGGATTTGAGCAGTTTTTTTTCAGAGTATAATGAGGAGGCTTAAATGGCCCATCTGTGAGAATTTACCCCTGGCCAGTTGTTCCTAGTTGGGAAAGAGACTCCAGCTTTTCTTGAGTTGCTCAGGCCCTGTGAAATCACCCATCCCCATAACTACAGGGCACTTTCCTCGGGTAGAATTTGCTGGCATTTAGGCTTCCAGGGTACAGATCCAGCGACGAGCTGCTCATTGGTTTAGAGCCCCGTTAAGGGGCTGTTTCCAAACAGGCATGATGCTTCCTCTGGGCTGGATAAAGTGGAAATAGCCATTGGAGGTCCCAGGCTGAATATGCTATGAGAAAGGGCAAATGTCAGGAACTCACAGTCGACAGTGGGGAAGACTCTATGGGGCAGCAGAAGAGCTTGTGCTGTGCCATGTAGGCCGGGCATGGTTTGGAGAGATGGAGAGGACAGCAAATATTTGGATCTATGCAGGCATTGGCTTCACCAGTGTTTAATGAGCATCTGTTATGTGCCTGGTGCTATGCTAGAGTTCAGGTCAGGACCATGACAAGACATAGTGATGCTTAGATTCAAATGGCTTATGGATTAGGTGTGACAGGAATGATGTCTGGGTGCCGTAAAGTTAGTAAATGTTCACTATTAGCTGTTGCACATGTATCATTTCATTTATCTTCACATCGACACCGTGAGGCAGGTACTAATTTCTCCATTCACAATGAGACAGATTCACTTGCACAGTCACATATGCAGCCAGGGACGGTGAAGCCAATCTTTGAAGACCTCCCATTTAGTGAGTGTGGGCTCCATGATGTGAGGAGAATTTTGCACAGATCCCTTTCTCTAATCTTCACGACAACTTTTCCCGGGAGACCATGGCATTCCCAGGGTCAGAGGACACAGTGCTGGAGGAGCGCACAGAGAGTCGGGCAGTTTGTTCTGGTCACAAAGGTAGTAAGGTCTGAAAAAGAGGTGCACCTCATGCTGCCTGACTCCAGAGACCACTGCCTCTCCATCATACCGTGCTGGCCAGGCCTCGGCCCAAGGGGCATCCTCCAGGTCCTGGGGAGCCCAGCCCCAAAGCGAGCCCTCCTCTAGTGTCTGCCTGTCCATGGATCTATTCAGGACATGCTTTGGCTGGGAACTGTCCTGATGTGAGTAGAGATGATCATGGGCGGCCCCAGCCCCAGGTGCCAGTGTGATAAGCCAGACACTTGTAAAATGCGGGAGGATAAAAGAGAGGGTGCATGTGGGAACCTGGCCTCCCGGCTACTCTCCAAAATCAGGGCAGACATCACAGAGCTGGGTGCCGTGTGTGCTCAGAGACTTGATGGGGAGTCCCGGGCAAAGGCACAGAGGTACAGAACTGGCCTCTACCACCCAGAGAGCTAGTGTTGCTAGTGGGTAATGGATGAGGCGCTCATGTCTTCCCAGAGTCATGGGGAGCCAGGGACAGACTTGGAGCGCTAGAGCAGAGGGAGTGAATTCAGTGAAGGGCAGATTTGAGTAAGAGGTGCCTGCCATGGCAGATGGGACTCGGGGAGGCCAGCGTGGTGTTTGCTGTGCCTAGACAGGAGGAGACATGGTGAGAAGGGGAAGAGGAGGACTTAGAAGGGGACACAGGAAGGAGGCAGAGTTGGCCATGGAATGAGGTCCAGGGAGATCACGTCTGAGGTCAAGGGCGCTTACCTCCCAGCGCCCCCGTGTGTGCATTTCTGTGCTTCTCAAATGTTCTCACCCAGGTGTGGTGGACAGGCCAGGTGGGGCGGCTGGAACTGTACAGATCTGGCTTGCGCCTGAGCAGGAAGCAATGCTCGGCATCTCTGCTGGAGGAGAAAGCTCTGTCCATCAGAGTGATATTTATAAAGGGAAGAAAGCAGCCTCCTCATGGGCAGTGTCTCTTACTGTTATTTTTAAATGTTCTCCATTATTAAAATCCAAGTGTTTGCACCAGTACCCAAATTTGGGCAGACTACATTTCAGCCGGCAATGAAGGAGATGGGATTTTCATTTTCACCAAAATGATCATGATCTTTCTTGCTTTTATGTAAAAGTCTTTGCTGCACTTATTCATTGATCTAACAAGTGTACAGGTGTGAAAAAGACAGTGTGGCCTCGGCCCTCCTAAGTCTCATGGAGGTTCCCACAGCATTCCCTGTGTTACAAACAGGACTCACTGCCTGGGCCATTCAGAGAGTACAGTAGCAGGAGGGTCGGACATCAGTATGAACCAATACTGAGTTACTGTGGGTTTAGTATTTCCAATTTAAATATCCATCCCATATTCTGCTGCCCCAGGGCCTTTGCACCTTCTAGTTTCCTTGTGTAGATATTCTTATCCAAAATGTCCAGACAACGTCCCTTAATTCTCTCCTGGCTCCAGTCAGATGTTACCTTTGCAGGCCCATCTCAGCACCCTCTGTCCCTCTACTCATTTAGCATGCATCACTGTTGGTCTCATTTACAATCTGTCTCATGTAGAAAATCATATGAGGAGAGGAAACTGTGACTTTCATCTCTGAGTCTGTCCGCACCAGCTCTCAGTGAATGTTTGTGGCCCTCTGAGAGCCCTGAGGTCTTCACTGGATGACGGAGTGTGTTGTACTCATCTAGACCTTGGTGAGTGACAGCTGGCAGGACCACTCCACACATCACAGATGTCATCAGGTTGCTTCAGTGGGTGATGCTCACTCAAGTCTGTGTTCCTTGGAGCTACTGGGTTGTGTGATTCTTGGCTTAATTCATTTTTCTTCAGTGGGATCATAATATAAGAGGAGACAAACAAAGTCTTAAAGAAATACAGAAATACACTAAAATGTCTTGAGAGAGATTTTTGTGTTTGTTAAGGCTTGCTGGCTTAAACACTACTATGGTTTAGATCTAAAGTGTCCCACAGAAGCTCGTGTGTTCAGAGGTGTAGCTTCAGGCAATGGCTGGATGATGGGGTGTCAGACTTGTTAGTGAAATCATCCATGAGTGAGTTTACAGCCTGATGTCCTGGTAGGACTAGGGGCCAATTGGAGATAGGTCACTGGGGACATGATCTAGAAGATATATTCTTGTCCATGAATCCTGCGTCTCTCCCTCTCCTTCTCCCTCTCCCTCCCATCTGCCAAGGGATGAGCAGTTTTTCTCCACCAGAGCTTTCTGTCAGGTGTTTCTGCCTTGGGGGCCAGCTGACCACAGACTGAACCCTCCAAAACCACAAGCCCAGTAAATCTTTTCTCCTTTAATTTGTGGGTGTTGAGTCTTTGGTCCCAGAAGTAGGAAAGTTGTCTAATACAAATACTGTGTATTTTAAACATTTAGGTAAAACTTTACAAATCATAGATATCTCTAGTAGAAAAAAAAAGCAGATGTTGTAACTATCTCTGATTCATCTCGTACAGCTTATAAAGAAAGTTGGGGACTTGGGCCCATCCAACTAGTTAACCCAGGATGATCTTTCCCCAACTTAACTGCACCTGCGGAGACTCGTTTTCTAAATAAGGTCATGTTCACAGGCATTGGATGTTAGATCTTGGACCTAGCTTTGGGGGCCCCCAGTCAGCCATGAGGACATTCTTCATTTTCTGGAAGAAGCCCCTGCTTGAGAGCTGGAGGAGTATAGACCCTGTGCTGCACCTGCTGCAACTTGTGCATGTTCTCTGTGCACCTGGTTACACGGTTGGTGGCATCTGTGGTTGCCCCATTCCATCCTTCCCATAGTTCTGGACACAGGATAAGAGCATTTCCTTTGGCAGAACCAGGGCCCCTGGGGACCAGAGAGCGTGGTTGCCCACAGTCACATGGCTGTCACACAGCAGAGTGGAGATTCCACTTCTTTTGCCTGGAAAGTCCAAGCTATTTTCGCACTGCTATAAGCTAGAAAAAATAACTCATTAAAACATGGAATGTTTCCCTCCAAGCATCTCATAGCAGGGCAAGAAGGGAAGAGATTTGAAGTTGATTGGGACATAATGTGACATGTGCTGTAAGGACGCTGGGCAGAGACACCTGAGATTTCAGTAAAGGTTTTAGAGAGAAGGGCTCTGAGATGGGCATGTGAAGACGGTAGCATCCCATCAGCTTGAATGTAGGAACCCTCACTGAGGACAGAGTGAATAAACATCTGTGAAGAAATGTCGCTATGAACTTCTGCACTTTAAGAGCACAGACCCCTGCATGCTGTTCATCTAGGGCAGGTGGTCCCAGTGTGCTTTGCCAGAAAAGGCAAGGGCAGCAGGAAGAGAGCATATGACATGAGTTTATCGGGTGCAAGCACTAAGCTGGTGCTGTGGTGGTGAGAGGGAAGCCAGAACCCATTTGGTGGCTTGGGCAGGAGTGACACCCTAAGGCTGAAGGGCGGGACTGTGCTGGGACAGGACACTACTGTGCTTGCTTGGGACGTGCTGTGTTTGCAGACATTTGGGCAGGAAGGTTGAGCAAGCAGTTGGAAGCGTGGCTCTGGGAACAGGGGACATTTGGACATAAAAGAGACAGGTGGTAATTGAAGCTGTCAGAGGTGACAAGGGTGGGTAGGACAGAAGCGTGCGGATAAAAGAGGTCTCCATTAGGAGGTTGACATTTGGAGATGTATTAGTTAGGGTTCTCTAGAGGAAAAAAATTTTTTAAAAATACATGTATAAATATGCGAGGGGATTTACTAGGTAGGCTCACAGATCCCAGGCAGAAGGACTACAGCGGCCATCTGTGTACTGAGAGCAGGAGGATCCAGGGGCTGCTGAGCTGAAGAAGAGGGAAGCTGGGAAACCAGGCAGACAGGAGGCAGCACCAGCCAGCGCTGAAGGACTAGAGGCTCGCTGTCAAGTTGTCGGCGTGACTTTGCACCCGGGGAGGGAAGAAAGGAGACTGATGTCCAAAGGCGATGCAGAGTGACACTCTTGGGATAGAAGCACACTTCCTTGTCTCTCTCTTTTATTCCATCCAGACTACAACCCTATTGGTTGGTCCCACCCACATCCTGGGTGGGTCTTTCCCTTCTTTGTTTCCTCATCTACATGTCAGTCACCCACAGCTACAACCAAGACTTGGCTTTACTAATTTGCCAGGCATTTCTTAGTGCGCTCAATTGACATGTCATATTTGCAGTCACAGGAGTCTTGGGGGAGGTTTGTCAAAGAGCCACGTGGGAGTGTGAGTCTCTGCAGGGAAGTCTCATGACTCCCAAGTCCTCCCTAATCAGACTAGGGGAAGAGCTAAGAGGTGAGTGCCATTGTGAGGCCTAGCTACGTCCTTCACTGGCTTTGGGCCACGGGACAAGTGACAAGCACTATATCTGTTCCAGAGCAGAGCAGTTGAGAGGGTGGCAATGGTTCCAGTGCCCCAGTGAGGAGCTGTAAGTCCTGGAGCAGAAGCATCCTCATCTGTACCACGGGACACATCCCTACTGAGCCCACGGAGCGGCACGTTACCACCTAGGGCAAGTCACATAAAGGACATCTTTTCTTGCAAAGAGCAGGTTTTTAATGGATGTGTTTATGACTGTTATAATGACAGAGGGTCTGCGTGAAACCCAGCTGTGTGGAAGGGAAAGGGGAGGCCCAGAGCTTTGAGTGAGAGCCGGGAGGGAGGATGAGGCCGAGGGCATGTTTTAACCGCAGGGCTGGGGTCTGTGGCTCCTTTAGGAGAAGGAAGTGAGGCACTGGAATTTTCCCCAAAAGAGATAAGCAATACAGTTCAATTCTCCTCTACTTTGAAAAGGACTCTGGAGAGAGTCCAGCAGGAAGGCAGAGACTCTATTTATTGTTATTTTTAAAAATAAAATAAAAAGGAGCCCTCAAAGGGCATGTTTGCAGGTTTTGTTATGGGAGAAGAAAAACATACTCAACCTTATCAACATCCTGTCTGTCTGCGAGGCTCGGCCAGGAAGGGCAAGACCCAGTGGTGAGCCTTGGCGTTTGACTTTTCCTTCCGGGTCTGAGGGACGTTCCAGGGGGTTAATGAGCTTTGCTTTGTCAGCTGAGCCAAGAAGATTTCAAAAGCAAAGTAGATGATGGCACCAGTTCACCCAGGGCTGGCCCGAGCACAGGCCAGGCTGGCATCTTCAAGGCACTAGGCAAATAATGCCAAGGAAGGTGACGGAAGGGGCCATTGTCCCATGACTGGGTCATTCTATTTGCTTTTTCTCACAAGTTCACTTATGAAACAACAGCACTGACCTCTTTGGAATCCATCCAACGTGGCTCTTCCCGCCAGATGATTAAGATTAGCTCCATTTATGTTCAAGGAATGTAACCCAGTGATAGCATCACGACAGGATCCCAAAGTGCTCTCCTGTCTGTGGCTAGAGCGACCGGGTGTCATGGCTGACTAGTGACTTGCACACTTGGCCCCTGTGTTGTGAGAGCTACCTGGAATTATCGCCAGCCATTGAGCTCTCAGCCGAAGTCAGCTTTGCTTAAAACACGTTTGACTGAAGGGGCAGCATGTAACGCCAACTGAAAGTACCCGTTTGGCAGACTTGAGGAGGAGATCATTCCACGCAGGAGCAGGATGAGTTCCCTCGAGGAAGCCCACGTCGAGCCCCTTCTGTGCGCTGAGGACATAGCCCTGGGAAAGCAACTGAAATTAATGAGCGCCAGTTATTCATGTGCAGAGGCCTGTTGCATGGCCAAGGTTGTAAAGCTGAGATTGCTCGAGTTGCAGACGTTTAGAACCTAATTTTAGCAACCTCCTCCAGCCCCGCGCGTTTTTCACTAGGTGTCCGTAATTGAATTCTCTGGATGTTGTGACCAATCTGTAACTTTGGGAAGCCGATTACCCAGCAAAACACGGTTTTTAGTCTGACCTTAAAAGCATTGCCTTCTGCTGTGCAATTAGAAAACATACAGAGAGCACCGCCCCTCTCGCTGCACTTGATTTGGGGAGAGGAAAGGGAATAAAACCACCTTGCTATTTCATGTAACCTAGTAAGATTCATTTAGATTCTATGCAGATCGTTTAATAACAGATTTTGTAAAACCTTAACATAAGGAGCTACCATAAAACGTATTATCTTTTATTACTCATACAGAGAATGACATTTTAGATGGTAATAAATCGAACCCCAACAAAAGCTATTTGCTTTCTGAGAGTGCTTGGTGAATGCCAGAAACATGAGTTTCCTGATTTTGTACTTTGGCAAAGATGGCCCTCCAGGGCCGTCAGAGACAGCTCCCAGCTGGCTTCGAGAAGTCTCGTCTGGACAACATTCTCCTGTCCCTCTGTCAGTGTTGTTTGAAAGGTCATCTCCATACTAGCTGGCCCATCTGAGGACCCCACCATCTCCACCTCTGTTGTCTCCCTTCTGCCTCATAGGGCTTGGGATGGGCGGCTGGCCAGGCTGAGCTGGGGAGGAAGCAGTCGTGGTGGTGAAGGAGAGCCCAGCCCAGTCTGAAGCACCACAGTCTGAAGCTCACCTCTGCGTGAGCCTATTACCAGCAGGCTGGAAGGTCCTCCCTGACTCATTCCAGAAAGCTTCAGCCTCCTCGACCACCCCACCCTCTATAATCAGAGACCCACTGGGCCAGTCTGACCTCACCCATGTCTGGCCATTGGACCAGTGGCCTCTGCGACCCAGAATGGTTACCGCGAGGCCAGACTTGCTGTGAGGTGACCAACATCACCCGCCTTATTCAGTCACCCATTGTTCGAGGAGGGGCAGCAGCTTGTTGAACTCCGCTTGTCTGATGTCTCCCCTGCATAGCCCCATGTTCACATCGAGGCAGCATCTTGGGGCCCCAGGTCTTGGGGAGCCAGGCACTAGGGATACAGCAGAACGAAGCAGAAGACAGGCCCTTGCCCTCCCTGCCTCACTGTAGACTGTGATGAAATGCTCAGAGTGCCAGACACACAGAGAGAAGACTCTTACACAAACTGACTTGCAGTTCACCCATCAAGGCGGGAGCACATTCATCTTCCTGCTGGACAGGTTTTCCAGGAGAGGTCTGGGGGCCATGACACTGCAGAGAGTTGAAAGGGAAGTGTTTCCCAGGGAAAGACAGGAAGCTGTATGCAGAGGCAGATGGCCCTGGGTGGCAGATGAAGATGGCAGAGGTGAAACTGTCACCTCTCAGAGCCGGAGGCTGTGGGGGTCTGTGCTCCCCCAGACCATGTGCCAGCTTCCTGTGGCTTCCATGACAAATGACTGCAAAGGCAGTGACTTCAAGCAACACAAACGCGTTATATACACCTCCAGAGGTGGGAAGCCCCTGTGAGTGTCACTGTGCTGACATTGAGATGTCAGCTGGGCCCGGGGGGGACATTCCCCTGTCTTTCCAGCTCTGGGAGGCCACCTACATCTGGGCTTACAGCCTCTCCCTCCTGAGGGCCAACAGTGCAGCAGCATCAAATCCACTTCCCTTCTCCCTCCTCTCCTTTCTCCCTCTTCTAAGGGAACTTGAGAATAAGGAAGGACGTTCAGACCATCCCGGGATCTTGCACAAAGTCCCCATTACTGCTCAAGGTGACATCCAGTTTTCAGGAATTAGGATATGGACGTCTTTGGGGACCTTTGTTCTGTCTCTAGGATGATGGTCACCAGAGGTCATAGTGGGAGGGGAGCGTAGAGACAGACTGGACCCCGGGCACTGCAGCCCCGGTCTGTGTTGTGTAGCACAGCTGGCCAGCTCTCATCTGCAGCAATTTATTACGTCTCAGATTCGCTGGAGAGAAGTTTGTGGGCTGTTTACAAAAAGCAATGAGAAATGTTGGAGAAGATGCAAAAGCCAGTGATTCTGGTCTGACCACACGCAACTGCACCCAGCAGCGCATTATCATGCTGTGGGAAGACATGCGAGGATGATGCACAAATTACATCTTTACAAAATAAAATTGTGAAAGAAGAAAGTAGGAAGCTGGACAGCAGCTGTCACTCGCCCCAACATGCATCATCTGTGGTGCTCAGACTTAACCTGGCACAGCCCAGACCTGACCATGGGACAGACCTGCAGAGGGAACAGTGCTCTGCGGTATCATCGAGTTACCTCAGAGAGAAAGGCGCTCCGCGGTGCACAGAGGACCAAGAAGCGCAATGAGAGTAGCTCAGACAGACAGGGAAAGCTGTTTGATGGAGGCAACATCTAAGTGAGGCTTCTATGGACACGAGGGATGGCGCGCACAGGGAACACAAGGAGAGAGCCCAGGGCAGCCGGTGTCACAGGGATGCGGGGTGGGACGAGGGGCCCAGAGGGCGGAGAGTTTGGCTTTTGGGCACGAGGTGCTTGGACACTGCATCCAGCCACTGAAGTGGAGTCCAGGGCCTCCCAGAACTGTTCTTTCTGGAAAGGAGGAAATAGAAGAGGTTCCACAGAGAGATGATCTTCCAGAAGCTGTGTTTGTTTTCCATGTACCGTTTACAGCAAGAGAGTTTATATTAAGACAGTAAGGTCTGTACTGACGACGTTTAGCTCCCAGAGAGCCATGTGGTTGAGGCGCAGCGCCCAGCTCGGGGGGAGTGTGAATCCTCAAGCTCACCTTCTCTGGGTCCTAGCATCAGCTCTGGCAGCCCCTGCATATGAAGGTGCCACCCCTGGCTTCCCAGGAGACCTAGTCCAAGCACTGACTCACACTCCATGGTCCGAGCAGCCACTGGGGCCAGGTGGGACAGCGCTGTGACAGGTCTTGACCGAAGGCCAGCAAGACAGTCAGAATGATAGCAAATAGAACCAACAGTAGGCTGAAAATAGTATCAAAATAACCATAAAAAGCCTTGAAACTACTTGATTTTTCCTCAGCTTTAGGGGTCTGTATTCCTTTGTCTCACTCAAACAGATAAACAAGAAATTCTTCAACACGTTCGGATCTGAATCAGTCACATCCACTTCAGGTCGGAGAGACCCCGGAAGATGAGGTTGCATGGGTGACCTCTGGGCACTTTCGGGGTGTGTGTCACCTCACAGATCTTGACCCAGTGGGCCTAGGGCAGCCTCAGCCTGTACCTCCAGGCTGTCCCTCTGACTCTTCTCTTCCCCAATTCTCTCCACTCATATGCACCCTTCCCGGGAAGGTTCAGCCCCAGCCCAACAGTCAGCCGAAGCCATGGAAAAGCTGGCCCTGCATCCTGGCCTCATGGCCTCACAGCCTCAGTCACAGGCTGCTGACTTGTGCTTCGGGGCCCCCAAGCTGGAGGCTCCCGGTGCAGGAGCAGCTTCCACTCTTCTCCCTGAAGCACTGTCCATCAGTCTTCCCTTTCCATGGACTTGGCCTTCCTTTCAGCCCCTCTTCCTCACCCTGGGGCGGAACACGCTTGGGAAGACGTCTCCCTTTGTTCTTGCCCAGCCCTGGCCAGCGCAGGACTCCTCTGTGCTGCAGCCTCCTCGCTCACCCCAGCTCCCTCTGCTCAGGTCTTCTTGGCACTGCTCTGAGCCTGGGTTTGCTTTGTCATTGATTTACCACCCAGCGCAGTGCCTGTGGGTGCTTGATTAGTGCTCGGTGAGTGCTCGGGGACTTCAGCAGGCTCCTCTCAGTACTCTCAGTACCGCAGCGCTCATCTCCCCGAGCCACAGACATTTTCTTTTGGTTCATTACTTGGAGCTAGAAATCCGCCAGCACTAGCTCAGTACTGTTCATCACATCCTAGCGAAGTCACTCGAACCTAGTAGACACTAAATAAATGTTTCAGTCGAACCAAATGGAATGTCAGCGATGTGTTGCCACTGGTCCAAAGGAGACGGTTTTCCCAAGCAGGCTTTGAGCACCACTGGCGGTTTATTCACTGTGACTCACCAGAACATCAAGCGATGGACACTCTGCCCGGGAATGTTTTATTTGATTCTGGTGTCCCTCAGCCTCGAATCTATCACTTAGGTTATTCCAACCACATATGTCTCACAGGCAGTGTTTATTTCCCCTGTCGCTTCCCCACCCGCCGGCTTTGTCAGAAGCCAGTAAATCCAGAGAAATGAGCTCTGCCTTTTACCCACCAGGCCCAGCAGCAGGTGACAGCCAGGAACGTAAGTGTGCATGTGAGCCTTGGGGGGCGAGGGAAGGAGGTCCAGAGATGGGCACCAGGCACAGCCGCCCTGCCTGTCGTGGGGATCAGCGGGAGGGTGTCTCTTGCTACCTGCGGTGGAAATCGGCTGCTTCTGGAGCAGAAACATGTACCTCCTGCTGGATTTATGAACTACGTATTCCCAGCATGACATGGTCTGAGTGGATAAATCAAAGCCCAGACAGACAACAATTCCTTCTGCTTCCGATAATGTTTTCCCCAATCTGGTGCAATATTTATAGACCAGGTAGCAGGTGCTGCTAACCCAGAGAGGAACATGGTCTCTTTGGGAGAAATATGGTGCAAAGTCTTGCAATGCCCTTCCTGGTGGGCAAAGCCGAGGTGTAAATAAGTAAGTGAACTGTGTTCTGTCTCACTCTGCCTCTTGTGTTGACATTTCTCCTTAGCAAAGCCTTCTGCGTTAGACAGCAAAGGGGCATCTTGACAAAATGCCTTCTTCCAGCATTCCTTGAGCCTCACAGTAGAATTTGCACACTGGACCCTGCTCTACCAGCTCACTCAGCGGGTTGACTCGGTGTCACCTTCACATACTGATGTCACACTGGCAGCTTCCTCCCAGCTACCGGAAGAGCATCTGAACCACCACCACTGGCAATCACTGCACACCAGGGGACTTGCTCACATTTACAGATGCGCCGTGCTCTGTCACTCACAATTGGGGAAAGTATATCCATAGCTGGCTCATCATCCTACAACTGTGATGTCCCAGGACTGAATTAGAGATAAAACTCTAAACAAGACATGGCCCCGAATCTAATGGAGCTCAGACTGTTGTGGTCAAGACAGCCAATCAGCATGTAATCCATAAACAGGAACCTTTCAGACTACTGAGAGCACTGGACAATACACAGTGAGTCACTGAAAGTGTAGTGACTCCGGCCTACAGACACCTGTGACCTCACTGTTCCTGTGCTGGGAAGTGGGATGCTGCTCAGTGACACCCTCTGCTACGTGGGCTCTGGCAGAGCAGTGACCGCTGTGCTGGGCCAGCTGTGCAGCCCCATGGGAAGACAGATGGGGGAGGGTCCACATCCCAGCTCGCTTGGCGGCTGGCGGCACCAGTCCATTCCTGCGCTGGCCCTGAAGGCTGACCTCGGGTTCATGCCATATCTTAGATGTTTCTGAGCTTCCACTAAATAGTGGCACTGCATCCAGGCAGTGTTGCAGATGGCAGTGCCACACCTAGCAGTTCTCTAATTTCTTTTAATCCTCACTTCCCCTAGAAGCGCTATCAGACTCTTTGTTTTGCAAATGAGGAAACTGAGGCAGTAAAGGTTCAAGTAACAGAGCTGAGTTCATTCAACTGCTAAGCGATGGTCCCAGGGTGATCATAACTCATCAGACCTTGCTGTCCCCTTCCTGAGTGTCAGCTACCCTGTGAAGCACTCAGGTCCTAGCCACCATGGAGCTGCGTCCCAGTGAATCATGGCCACTAGCAAATAAGCAGGAAACTACCTATAGAAAGAAGTAGAATTGTAAGATTGAAAAGTAAGAAAAATGGGGTACAGTGAGAGATGTGGAGAGGAGGCGAGAGAGCAGAGAGGGCGGGCAGTGTGGGGTTAATGGCAGAGCGTCTCTCTACATAGTACTCACTCGCTGGCTTCCCCCACAGCTCCCATTATGCTTGTTATTAGTGACAAATGTTCCGTTAAACGTGCGCTTGTGTGGAAGTCGGCGTCGCTGTGTAAACATCAAGGGTCCCAAGATTGATTATGTGCTATGTTTAATGACACAGCTTGACTCTCTTTTCAAGATGAGACATTTGGTTTTTGCTTCAATGTGCTCAGTGAACCCAGCCCGTGCCTATCGAGGTTTCTCCTGCAGACGAGCCATCTCCCTCTGTTTCCAGGATGTTTACTAACATCCGGCTTGGGGACCCCCAGGGGAGACTGCCAGTGCAGGGCACACGCATGACTGCAGGACTCAAACCAGAACAGCTAGACTCCCTTAGACATGTCTTACAAATCAGATGGCTTCCAAGAAAATCAGAGGAGCCAATTTCATTTTCCAGTTGCACACAGTGCATTTCTTGGGCAAAACAGCATCCTCCCCACGAGGATTCTAGAGCTCCCCAAAGTGGGTGCAGCTGCCAAGGACCAGCAGCTGTGGCTTGGAAATGCCGCTGCTATCGTCAGGCCTTTAGATATAATTCAGTTCAGGAAAACAGTAATAGATCGTCACTGTCGGGAATGAAAATAAATTGTCCACGTGCTGTGCTGAGTCCTAGGTAGGTCTTGGGGGCAAAGGCCTCCTGCCCTTGCAATTTTTGTCATGCACCTAAGGAATTAGTAAACAGCACTTAGAATAAAACCACAGAAAACTTGGCTCTCACTTTAGTGGAGGTGAACTAAGGGCTGTAACACATGGCATTTGAATCTCAAGAGTAGCTTGGGCCCTGCCCAGGGCAAGCATAAGGAGTTTGGAAGGGCTCTGCACAGGTAGCTAGAGATCCAGGCTCACTCCTTCTAGGGAAAAGGCAAGCAGGGCTGGAGGGAGGCTGGAGGCACCACAGGTACCTGAACCCACTGGTCTGTGTCATCCCACAGCACATCTCACATGCATGGAAGCCGGGAGACTGGTCCAGCTCTGTGCTCCCTGCGTCTGGGGAGGTAGGAGCAGGTGAACACTTGGCATTGTCTTCACCATAGGAGTCCTTGGTTGCAGGCAACCAAAACTGATTCTGGCTGCTTCTATGCCTCAAAGAATCCCATGGGTAAATGCCAGGACATGTTACAGAACCCAGAAAGAGCCAAAGCCGGCCTGGGGCAGAAAAACTCTAAGAACAGGGCTTGCATCTTTCTGATCCAGGAGGCACCACTCAGCATGAAAGCTCTCTGGAGTTGGAGGGCCACCTCTCCTCTGAGCCTTGAGCCAGACAGACCTGGGGTCAAGAAAAGCCTATGGAGAGTACAGTCTGTCCATGGAGGGCCACGGGCTGCCCTCTGCCCTGGACAGCTCACTGGTCTCGTGTCCTGGCAGCTAGATCGGCACAGGTCTTGTCCCCTGGGGGAAGGTGCCTCTTGTTTAGTCAGAGAGCAACACGAGGGTGTGATTCTAGGATTGAAACATTCAAGAAAGCGAAGACCCCCTCTTGGGCCCTGGCGTTGTGCGGGGGAAGGCAGGAGGGCCCACCCTCCACTCTGTCCATGCCTCCTGGCTCCATGTCCCCTGTCTCCAGAACCTGGCTGCCTCTTGCCGAGGATAATCACTTCTATTTAGACAAAGCCTCTGGCAGTCAGGGGTGACTTTTCAGATGGGGCGGAATCGAAGGGATGCTGGGACTGATTCGTGGTGCAGTGCTGGGACTGAGGGTGTGAACACTACCTGCCCTCATAGTGGGTAGCCTGGATAAGATTCAAGGAACGGGAGAGGGCTGTTGTTTCTGCCTCTTGCTGGCCGCTTGCTGCCTTCTGCCTGCCCTGCTCTACCACATGAATTTCTGAGCTTTCCCTTCTCCTCCTGACTGCTTGTTTCTTTTCTTTTTGCTAAGACAAAATACATGATGCCCAAAATTAGAGGAAAAGTTATTTGGTTTACCCTTTGTAGAGTTTTCAGTCCATAGTTGCCTGGCTCCGAGGTAGGGTGGCTTGGCAGAGGGGTACCACAAAGGACAAACAGTCCACGAACAGGAGGAGCAGGGAAATCTCAGAAATTCATGTGGCACCTTCTCTAACTTTTAGATAAGGGCCCGGTCTTAGCATTTCACAGGAGGGTACTTTTACTATTGGTTACTTATTTCAATGATTCCTCGCATTCAAGTTCATTACAGAAAAGGCCCAAAACACTGGCAGTCTTTGATCCTTAGGTTGCCTTGAATACTGAAACTCAGAATCAGCCCCGGTGACAAGAGGCTACCTGAGTGAGGAGGTTCACCCAGGAACCACTGCTCAGCTATGGACTCAGGTAGACAGACCCATCAATGTCAAGAGAGAAGTGAGAGGGTGAAACAGAATATACAGCGGGAGTCGCATTCTGCTTACATAGATGTGGGTAAATGTGTATTAATTATGTGTGTATGTACGGTGCATGTGTTGCATGTATGGGTTGTGTTTGATGTGTAGGAAGAAAGCAGGAGACACACCAGACCATTGTAGATGATTATGTCTTAGGACTCGAGTTGGCTAAGGGAGGAGAAAGGTCATAACTTTCCACTTTAGAAGTCACTGCATCATTTTTATTTTCTCACAATCATTGGAAAATATTTCAGTAATAAAAACATTTTCAATGTTCACCACAAAATTGAGGCTTCTGGAATAGCTTGTCCCAAACCCTACAATTTATCTGCTTCATAGTCTAATTGATTCTCTACCAGATTAATCAATCTATTTCCTATTACAGCCGTAAAGTTTTATTTACTTCAAGAGATGGAAATTGATGGGTTCATTTTTAAAAATTATTTATAAACTTCATCAGCCTACAAAAGAGCCCCGCCAGTGGGCCCATCCTCTGCACTGTCATTGAATGTGCACGTGCCTCTGCATACTTGGGGCCGAGGTTAGCTAAAGTTGCCTGTGTGGTGGATGGGACTGTCCTCAAACTTGATCTCTGACCTCCTTAAAGGGATACAGTTTCTCCACTGCTCTTGTCCGTAGAACCCAGCACTATGTTGAGAAAGGTGGTTCACTGAGTGCCAATTAAGTGGACACATCAGCCAATGAAATTTAAAAAAAAATAGTAACATCCTCATAGCAAAAAAGAATTATTACTAAACAGGGGTGAATGCTAAAAAAGAATAATAATGTATCCATGAAAGGATGAGGGTGCTATCATGCAGAGTCTATTCTGATGTTGTGATATGCTATGACAGCTCTTACACTTTCTTGCTAATAACCAGAAAATTGATCATACCATTAGTTGCATTATTAGTCAAAACTGCCTGGGACCAGGGATTTAGCTCAGTGGTTCTAGTGCCTGCCTTGCACGTTCAAGGTCCCCAGCTCAGTTCCCAGTAACCACATACAACAATGCTGGATGTGGTGACTCATGCCCACCAGCAATCAGTACCACATACTACAATACTGGGCATGGTGGCTCACACCTGGAATCCCAGCACTCGGGAGGCAGAGGCAGGAGGATTTCTGTGAGTTCAAGACTCACCTGGGCTACATACTGAGCTCTGGGCCATCCTAAACTATAAAGCAAGACCTTGTCTCCAAATCAAACTGCCTAGATGCTACTCAAAGAACATCTTAATTAAGTGTTTTAAGAAAAGAAGAAATTTTCTGGCTTCTAGAATTCCCAAAATTTGAGAGGCAAATTGACTTCCAGGATGACTGCTCTGTGGTCTCCTCCTGCATCTTTCAGTCTGTGTCACTTCCTTTCTCATGTTGACTTTCTCTGTGTGGGTACGAGTGGCCGTGGACAGCTCCAAATTGGTGCATTGCCACCGTCCTTTCCACAGAAAGAGAGATGCTGTTCCCTAAGTGTTCTAAGAGAAAGCTGCCTGGAACTGAACTTCAGCCTCTGGGTAGCCTCTTAGGTTAGGCACCCAGCAGATGGCCCTGGAAATGGGAAGTCATGATTGGACTCTCAGGCTTGAGCCATAGCATCATCCCTAGATTATGGCTGGAGCCAGCCACACCTGAACTCCACCAAGGAAAAGTGGTAACCCTAGGGGATTACAGGGCAGCTACCAGGATCCCATTTGTCCTCAGGAATTAGAGAACTTCCTGCGCTTCCACTCTGGGGGAGCCAGCCACGTGACCAAAATGTCACGTGCAGAGATGCAATAGGAACATATCAGCATCCCCCTCAGGGCTGTGCACATTTTACCCAACTGTTCAAACTAGTACTCCTTAAGTAACCAGCTCAGAAGCTTTAGCTGCTGGTATAACCTGATGTCTTGAGGAGGGCCAGTCCCATGCTAGACCTTTTGCTGTAAGAGCTCTTGGCTCTGGAAAAAACTCAGAGATCTCTACTGCTTTTCTGACCAAGGCTCCATGTACCATGTCTTAATTATCAGTTGGTGTAACCCCAGAGGTTTTGAAGCTCTAGTACTAGTGGGGCTGTTTGTGCCATTGTAAACACCTATTATTTTGTTGTTGAACATAGTTCAACCCAGCCTTTCTATGTGAGTGATTAAGAAACCAACTCATATTATTTTAAGCAAATAACTAAAATGAACACCTTCGTTGCTGGGAAGTCCTTGGACGGCTCTGGCCCCAGGCGTGGCATGATGAAGTGGCTCTAAGACTGCCATCCTTCCCTCTCCAAGGTGCTCGTACCAACCTGGCTTCACTCTCAGGCTTGCTGTCTACCCACACACACCCACTGTGGGGCAAGACAGCTCTTCTGGCACCACAGATGAGCAAGTCGAGGTTCACACCACGGACACAGGGACTGAGGTCCCCTTCCCCACTGCTGAGCACAGGGCCCAGGTCTGCAGAGGCAGCCCGGCCTGGGACGGGATATGTCCTTCGACCTCTCTGATAGAGGCTCACTCTAGGCTCTTCCAGGTAGAAAGCCGGCAAAGACGACCAACCCAACCCACACGGTCAGAGTAAACAGGTGTCACCAAGGGAAATAGATGTCACTGCGGTAGAAGGCTCCCGAGGAGCGTCCACAAGGGCAGCTTCGGCCGATTGTTGGCTGCCAGCATGGCCTCTTCCTCTCCACATCGCTGCTGTCTGCTTAGTTCCTGGGGAACTCAGTGGTCACTCGGTACCTGTCACATAGTCAAAGTGAGAATCATACAGACATGAAAGGAGACGATAGCACAATGTTTCTCACGTTAAGTCTGGAAGGCACCTTACAGATTAGCCTTCTGGGAGACAGAGGCAGCACTAAGATAAGTGACTCCAGACCTCACTCGGTTTCTCCACCGGTAGTGGGACAGTGACTACAGTCTGCCATGCTTTTTGGAAAGATGAGCACAGTCTCTCTGTAGAGTATAGGACTCCAAAGCCTCATTCTTTGGGAATTTTTCTTTGCCCTGATTTCGTTGCCGTCGTTAGCTTAGTGTCCCGGTCAGCTTCAGGAAGTCACTGTGAACTGACTGATGTGGTGTGAACCTCAGATACAAACCCAAACCCAGAATGAAGTGTTCTGAACCAAATCATATGTCCCCTTTAACAAGGATAATGAGTGGATCTGCTGCCCACAACCTCTCCAATCTCTCAATAGTGACCGCCATATTGAAGAGGTCTCAAAGGTACTTTACACCCAGTAGATAGAAATGCTGTGACCCATTGCAGATGTCTGCCTTAGTAGGTACGGGGACAGCTGGCCACTGTGCTGACACTTTCCAAGAGAAGCCTAAAGCTAAATGCCATCTTCTCTGCTGTTTTTGTTTTGCAGACTCTGGAAAATCCCAAGTATGAGTTGATCATTGAGGCTCAAGACATGGCAGGACTGGACGTTGGGTTGACAGGCACAGCCACAGC